>VZTL01067437.1:0-19109 GCA_013400535.1 Scopus umbretta | reverse complement strand
AGAAATATGGCTGCAGTAACATTGTCATCTCAGAAAAGACCTTGGTTTCCAGGAGCGTATTAGATGTTGCTAATTTTTATCCAGATTTTTCAGAGAAAGAATCATGGGCAGGAAATGCATGAGAATTTCAGACATTTGATATTTTTGGGAGGTGTGAAATCTTAAGGACATAACATACAAAGACAGTCCCCTATTACTAATTATGCACCATTACATGATTGGGAAAATAATGTCACTGTGCAGAATGTGAATACACTTTGTATTTACTGGAACATGGACAGAATTTTTAGATGCAATATTCAACTCAAAACTCTGAAACCATATTTTTTCCCTAACATGGACCTCTCATATAGTCTAGTGAAAGGTGACTGAGAGACATAACAAGAGGCAGAGGAGAGCCCTCCCTTTCTGCCAGCCAGACACTTTCAGATTACTGATCTTTTTCATGATATTTGTGATATTAAAGACTGTGTTTGCTTATTTATATGTGTGGGGGAAAGCGAGGCAGGGAGGGATTAAGAAAGGGTACACAGCAATATATATTTTATGTTAACGCATTTCAGCACTGGTTAAACTTAAGGCCAGAGAGAAAAAAATTCTGTTTGAGTCAGGTTTATATATCTCAAATACTTAATGTTAAAAGGGGCAGTGGGTCCTGCTAGAAGCAACAGTGGTAAGTTGTATGGGCAAAAGCCAGTTTTAGCATCTCTGAAATGTATTTCCACAGCCAAGTAATAGCTAGGGAGTATGGTGCTGAGAGTTGGCATTATGGGGCTTGTTTGGGTCCAGATGTTCACCAGGGTAATGGGGGTCGTCCTTGGGGACACAAGGAGGTGCAGGAGGGAGGGGGCAAAGATGAGCTCTTTGGGACTAACAGAAACTGAAGAACTTTTTCTCTCACTGTTTCATACGTAACAGCTTGCACAATATTTTGTGGTGGTCCACACAGAGCTAGAAGTTTAGACTCCAACTTGAAAACCCCAAACTCAAACTTTTATTTTATAAGGAGATGAAATTATTAGTATCCATCCCAGAACAGAAGAAAACAAGGTACTGTCATTATCTTAGGTTTCTTTCCTCACAAGGAATTAATTAGGTAAAATGCAAGCGTAAATCCACATAGAGTCAGCCTTCGAGTTGAAGCTTGATAAATTACTAAAGAAGATTATACGGCATAATTGCTCATAGGGGCAGAGAACATTTGTTCTCCTACAAATGCATCCTGTGAACCACATCCTGCTCAGCAGAGGAAAAATGAAATCCAGCAATATGCCTTCCAAAGGGTAGAAAACTTTTGTCCAATAACTAAATTTGCCAATTTTGCACAAACTTGCAACCTAAGAAAGAGATTTGCCATTATGTCCTCAGAGTACAGCATTGCCTTGTCTTCAGCTATGATGCTAGAGGTAAAAGGACAGGGCAGTAGAACTCAGAGTCTTCCTACCCAGTTCTGTACCCCTGAACCTCCCAAAACCTGTGGTGCTGAAGCATGACATTTAGCAGACTCATTACCTTAATCCAGATTACCACCCTATTCTTTCTACTGCCCATTAAGAAAGGGACCAAGGGGAAAGAAGCATCACCCAAACGCAACTCGCTATGACAACAAAATCATATTTTGATACTTTCATAGTAATGGATAGGCCTCTACAGTTCAGCTGTAAATTTTGCATCCAGCTACCAGTGTTGGATAAAAAAATAATCTCTTGCTGTTGTATTCTGTCACACCTGCTGTTAAAAAGATGGAATGAAATGGCATCCATTTGTCCCACTCCCTAGGGTGGTCTGAAATTTTTAATTTCATTGACAAATAATGTTCACAAATGTATCTATATTTGTCCACACCGAGAGACACTTCTCTTTCTCAGACATCAGTTTTCTTGTGTAAGCAGCGTCTCATTTACTTTTATAGTGCATGAACTGTTTAGGAGCAGAATTGTATTTATCCCAAGTTGTCACATAGAATTTAATGGACTTGACCCATCATGAGGCATTGCCTTAGAACAGGAAAAAAATATTCCTACATGCTACTGTTTGCATGTGGACTTGTGCTTCAGTGGATCTGTGTGGATGTTCAGCACCTCTGCAGTGTTGCTGTCCCTGGGTGCACAGAGATAGTTAACTGTAATCCTTTTGCTGAGACGTAAACTAGGATTTACCATGGACATGGTCTTCATTTTATCATACAGTTAAGAAATACCAAGAAACATAGCATACTTGATTTGAGGTATGTTTCTGGAACCCATTTTTATATTCATTTTAGCAGAAACAGCTCCCTGCTGTCATTTCATTACATGTGTTAGGTAAGAGCCTAATCCAGACACATTGTTGCTAATGAAAATATCCCTACACATACTGAGATATCATAATAGGGGGTACATGGGTAGATAAGCATTTAGAGCGTATTTGTCTCCTATATATCTGAAATATCTTCCAAAAATTAGATGAGAAGGATGGTAGGAACAGAATCTTTACTGTCCATGTGTTTTAGTAAGGATATTTCCAAAGCTAATTCTTCTATAGATTCCAATGCTAAAAAATAAATAAATAAATAAATAAAAAATTCAGAACCACTTTATAACAGGATTTTTCCTAGCCTGATGCATTGTGCCTGGATTACTTCATTATTTTTTCCAGACCTATATCTGGTCTACCAAGCTAGTCATGAAAAAATAGTCTTCGTGGAATCGTATGCCACCACAGGTACCATTTTGGTTTTCTTTAGTTAGGGTTACTGTGGGTATACTGCTTAATTTTCATGACTGCATTTGTCTGATAGAGGAACAAATTGAAAATTCTTCTTTTGTTTTTCTAGGCAAATGGCTTATGACAGTAGAAATCTGCTTTCTGAGTCATACCAGAGGTAAATGAGTAATGTGAAGCAAAGCAACAACAAAAATTTGATCATTATGGCCCCCTTCATCAGTTTACTAGTACCATAAAAAAAGTTCTAGAAAAACAAAACCTTTTCTTAAATTGTGAGTAAGAGGAAATCCTATGGGGAAGGTTAAGAATGGAGGCATGATGAACAATTGAAGGAAATCGCCTTTCAGTAGTCATGAATGTTTAATCTTTTCTTCCTCTGATTGACAGGATCACATCATAGTCACGGAGTATCCATTTATTCCTATAAATCAAACAGCTTGGAATGCAACTCATGAGGAAATTAGCTGGACTTGTATTTCTTTCTTACAGTACTTTTGTTTTGCCCAAAGTGAATTAAAGTGTACATGATGTCAGAATGTTCTAAAGTGTAGAAGGCCAAGACTCATCACCCTGAAAAGTGCAAAGAGTGCCATGATACCTCATAGCACTGTAAGTAAACGTTTTGAGGACTATGAAGTCCATGGACAATGCCCTGTATGTCGCCAGCTTAGCTTGTTTGGTTTTGTTATTATTTATTACTCTTATTATAGTTTCCCCAAGGCATCCCATATAGCAATCACAACTCTGTTGTACTCAAGTACTGTACAAGCAAATTACAGAGACTAGGCAATTTGCATTTCTTCTTTGTTGTGCAAATGATTGTTTCCTTCACTCTGCAGGAAAACATCATATTGAAAAGCAAAAGTCCCAAGCCTTCAGTCATCGATACTTTTCTTTTGATGGTTTTCTTTGCCCTTCCCCTGAGAGCAGTATTTGAGGTTTAAAGGCCTTTTTCATGGTACTTATTTGGCAGGTCTGTCATCCTCGCCTTGCATGTCAAACTGCAGTTCATTAGAGTAGGCCCATTACCAGCTGCTGTGAAGACAAGATGCTGGCAGCAAGCTGTTTGTCTGTCTCAGCTTCAGCAGAGAAGTAGCCAAAAGCAAAAGCAGTTACTTGATCAGTTTTTAGTGGGGAAAAGATAAAAAGGCCCTGTCAAGGAAGCTCTATTTCCCTCAGCATACCCATGAGTCCCAGAGAATTTTTCTCCCATACTAAGTACAGAAATTTTGCTCTGATGAAAGACCACAGTAGTCATTCCTTCTACATATCCCTTCCTTCTTATTGCAGTGAATCTAGATATCCCAGCACTCTTCAGAGCCACAAAACATCCAAACCTTTGCCCTCACCCTCACCCATATAGTCATCCTAGCCACCACTGACAATCCCTGCTACTCCCGGTCTCCTGAGCACCCACACAAACATCTGTATTTGTAACCTCCATGCCGCTGAGCACCCAAGTCCCTCAGCAAGCTAATTGGAGAGCTCCACAAGGAATGGAAATGCAATTATGGTCCTTTGAAAACTGGTGAATAATTCATTTAACCATTTTCTACTGCAGGTCATTAATTTTTACTGCTCTCAGATGGCTTGCTCTTATGGAGAGTAAGCTTAATAAATCTCGAACTGTAACAGCCAGGAGTTGTGGACACAGGCATCCAAGAACAGAGTGACTGCAGAAACTCCAGATGTGGAAAATCATTCACCAGTAAATACAAGGAGCTTGACACTGGTTTCATGTACTTTGTACTTTCATGTAATTTTTACTTTCATGAATGCTTTCTGTTTTATACTGATGAAACTTTCTGTAGAGTAACTCCTGATTCATTCTGGAAAAGAATTGGGGGATAAGCACTTTTGAGATGTCAGACTTCTGAAATAGATTTTTAGTATCCAGAAATCTGCATCAGTAGATTGAATTACATTGACTTACAATGATGATCTGAACAATTAAAAAGACCAGGAAATAAAATGACGAGAGATGATGAATATATAAGAGAACAGAGAGCTTACAAAAGTGAAGCATAGAGCTTACAAAAGTAAAGCAGTCAACAATGTGACTATTTGACAAGGGCCAGTCAAAATTAAGAATGCAAGCATTCAGTAAGACTAAAATATGGAATTGATGGGCATACCCCAGAAATGACTGCTGACCCTTTCAATTAAGATCACCTGATCTTAACCAAAGAGGTCTGGACTGATCAGGGAAAAGCCGAGACTGTCATGACAGGACATGGATTGATATTAAAAAAAATAGGCAGTACTGTGGAGATTTCATTAGCTAGACAACCATCAGAAATGGTAAGGGGAAGCAGTAATAGCAGAATTAATGTCAGCAAGAAGGCTTCCATTTTCCGGTTCTGAAGACATATATAGTAGAGACAAAGATAGTCGCATGTCTTTTGAAACAACGAGTGTTGCCAGCTCTTGGGAATATATTATGAAAGAATCTTGTTTGGTGATGACAACCTACATATGATCTTCAGATAATATCAGAGAAAATACCCTCTGGCTGATTAATCACTTACTGCTGCCTTCTTTAGAAGAACAGTCGATATACTAAGGGGGCAGACTTTATACTCCTACTCCTCAGCAACAGGAAGAAATCAGTTTGGATCTTTCTGGAGATGGGCTGTGAACTTTGAGATGAGAGAAGAGGGATGGGAAGCATCAGAAGACAACAGAAAAACAGAAAAATCCCTGTGCTTCAGAGAGGATCAACTCTGAGTCCTCCCTAGTCTACTCTGAAAATTATCAGTTGGTTCATGTCTAAAGCTGCAAGGCACGAATTGAGGGACAGAAGAACCTGGTAGGCTCTGCCTTACGTTCAGGACACAGAGTTCAGCTGGATCAACAGAGGTATTTGTGGGACTGCAGAGGATACAAGATCGTTGGTCTGCCAGATACGTTATCTGGTTTGTGGTGAAAGATGTAGCATAGTTTTAGAGCCTTGTACTCAACCCCATGTTCTGCCAGAAACTGGCAAAACAAAAATGCTTTGGGGCTGGGCAGTGGAGCTCCTGAACCAGAACACAGATTCCCAAAATGAATTAAAAATGTCTCAGTGTCATTTGGTTCTTCGTCATTATATCTGAATCCCTGAGGTTTATAATATTGAAACACCGAAGAATGGAAAAACACAGAGTGGTCTGGAGTTGTCAAAGCCTGGGCAGAAAGAAAATGACCAGAAAGAATTCTGTGAAAAAGGCAGATATGGTCAGCTCTACATACATCTTACGCTCCCACTTCTGTAAGTCACTACTGACCATATTGATGACTCTTTTCTGTGTCCAGAGGATATGAGTCTGTAGCAAGTCTGCACTGCAGAGTATTGATGGTGCAGATAAATCTGTAGCAGGTTGCCCCTTTTATTTCTGGAGTGCTCCACTTCAGAGTCAGAGGTGCTGGTCAAAGCGGTGGCTACTACAGTCATCTCTACCAACGCAAACTGATCATAAAATTGGGCCATTCTGATCTGGTAGCATTTTATACCTGCTCTGAACTCCCTTTGTACTGACGAAACTGTGTAAACAACAAAATCTGTCTCTGGAGGACTCACAGTTTATGAAATCTCCAGAGATAAGCACAGAGGAACCAGAAGCATCTGGGCTTTAACCCCATAAATTTGACTCTGACGATCATCTGCAAACAGCACTACCGAAATCAAAATGCACAGTGCTCCCCATGACACAGAGGACCGGTTTTAGAAAAGGTGCTATTGGCAATTTAAAGGAGAGCACTGTAAGGATATAAATCATCGCTGGGCTGTTTGGGCTTCTCTTGCAGTTGTAAATCTTAATTTTTGGAGGTCAGACAAACAGTTAGGAGAGATTTTTGTCACGAGAAACACTTTTCCAAAAGCTTGTTAGTCCTCCCAAGCACATCACTTGGCAATGATTTGCTCTAGACAGGAAAAAATATTCACCCAAAGCAGTGAGGTAGCAAGAAAGACTTCCCCTGTGGACTTTTTGTCCTAGTGGAGGAGCATACTTACTGAATAGTTATCATGATGAATTTTAACTACCTTCTGTATTGTTGTATTGTAGCACAGTATTTTCCTGAAATAAATGTTGCAGTGCAGAAGAGCTGTAGTCTTGAAACTGTCTAATTTACTCCTAGTCACAGCTGAACACAGGAGACATCCAGCTAAAAAAATATTCAGGCGCCGTAGGGATGAATGACTCACATGAAATGCAGCCACCTTCAGGATAAAGCACAACACTGTCAAACAGCAGGCAAAGACAGTTAAAGCCAAGAGATGGGTAACACATAGTTTTGGAAAGCAGTCATTTTGTAGGCATGCTAACTTGCTCTTTCAATATTGCTTGGCCTTTCTACAGGCCAATTAGATATCTTACAATTTCATTCCTAGATTTGATCTATAAAATTAAAAAGTGTCTGTTCTTAGTGAAATTCCTGTCTGTTTCTGTGTATGTGAGATTTGTGTACCGTTATTTTTCACTGTCTCTGTATTCTGTTATATTCTTCCTTCTTAAAATTCTTTTTTTAAGTAAGCATTTTTCACAACAGTTGTAATATTGTTTTAAACAACACCACCTGAAAAAACTACCTCTCTATATTTCAGCTTTTCTTAGAAAACACTGAGCTTCCTATTCATTTTGCGTTATTTGACAAGACATAGAATTAATGCTCCTGAATGAAAATGATCATGATGATGGTCTTCTCATAGAAGAATCTTGATGCTGTTCAGAAGAACTTCTGGTGCTACCTGTTGACATCAAAAGGTAGAAGACAATATCTGATAAGACTAATTGCACTGAGATGACAGATTTCTACCTGTGGAAGTTCTCATGAATACCAAGATGCTTTTCTTACCTAATGAATTTAAGATATTTTCAAAATGAGCTCAGGAAAGACTTTGGATAAATTCTTTCACTCACACATAGTGTACAGTGGCTCAGATACATACCTTGTCATTTAAAATATTTAACATATGTTAAATATTTAATTTTTTTCATAGTTTTTTTGCTACATTTTGTAGCAAGACCAGTATAGAAGTCAGAAAGTGTAGATTAGGAACTGCGAGCATGACAGTGACAGAGACCAAGACAGTCAATAGTCAGGTCATGATAATGATGGATAAGAATCCTAAACGTGTTGATTACAGGTAATGAAAAATCATGGGACCAGGGTTTTCTCCAGGTAGATATTGTATGATCAGGGAGATAAGGCTCACGCTAGACCCATATACTACTTGGAACAACTGAAGTAAAGCAAAAGGGTTAAAAGCCCCAATTCTTCTTAAAAAAAAATAAAAAATAAAATATATATATATATTTCCCAAGGGGTACTGACTGATTTAATCTTCCTTATCATGTCTTGGCAGCACCAGGTTTATTCCTGCAAGCTGCTGTAGCTGCCTCAGGTGGCACACCAAGCTTCTCACCCTGTATTAAACACCCTGTTCTTCATTTCTGTTTAAATGTCCTTTCAGATTAGACCTTCCAAGACACCTCCTTATCTTCTAATGTCTCCAAAATTCCTGTGCGTTCTCTCTTCCTACGAAGTTAGTCTTTTACTAGGAAATTCAGAATAACTTCAGTTTTGGTAGCTGAGAGGAGAGGTTCTTGGACTGTTCCTGCAGCATCTTTTTAGCCCAGCACTTTTTTATATAGTCCACACGGTGGCACTACCCGATCATATTTGCTTTGTACTACTGGTACAAGGCAAACAAGTTACTTTTATAATGGTCGAGCTGAACTTTTAAACTTTTTTTTTTTCTTTCTTCCTTTAAGCTGAAGCATTATTTAAAAATATTTCATTATATAATGTTTAAGCCTATGTTAAAGGTTCATCTCCACAACACCCAGGAGCCTGGAGGCACAAGGGTGGGTGGAGGAGTGTGGGAAAATAAAGGGATAAGGGGATAAAATGTGTCCTGTAAACAGGCTGCTGGTCAGTATGCTTGTCTGGCCATTCCCTGAGCCTGATCAGCGCAATCTGTCCTGGCTTCTCATTAAACTCCATTTCTAGCTCTTTTCCTGGGTGAAGGGGTCCCTGTTCCGTGTGCACAGGTGTGTAGGGAGCCATAGGGGCCCACACCTCTCTGCTGCCAGCACCTGGAGAGACCGGAGAACGTGCATAGTGTGCATGGGTGTGAATGTCTACGTGTGTAATCACTAACCAACATCAAACTCCATCAGCCAGAAAGCAAGATAAGAAGCCCAGGGGCCAAATATTGGAGTATCCATAAGTCTGGGCTGGATACTGGAAAGACCAGGGGGTCTGAGAGTTGCCTGGACCAGAGGGTCCAGGTCAGCTACTGGGGCATGACACCGTGAGATCTGGTGAGGCCATTGGTCTGGACCAGCTACAGGAGAGACCTTTTCGCAGGAGACTCTGTCTCTGTGAGTGGCAAGCTGGAGAGGAGAGGAGCCCAGAGCCAGCTACTGGGGAGACCAGGTGTCTAAGGCCAGCCCTTTGAGGGGAGCATGGAGGGGTATGGGGTGTAGGAGGCTCTGTGGGGGGCTGTGTGAGCTGGAATGCCCAGGTGCCAGCAGCTGGGGAGACTGGGATCCAACCAGACTGAATGTTCATCTGCTGGTGGGATCCACACTTTATGGATGCACATGTATTTGTATGTATTTTCCACTAGCAGGTTTTCACTCTCACCAGCCAGAGAGGGGAACAAGGACCTGGCCAGTCCTGTCATCAGTGTCTGCACGAGCGCAGTTTTTCTTTTTTTTCTGTTGAACTGTGTACACAGCCATGTGTATATGCATATGTGCACGGTGATTATATGCGCGCCTATTGGGAGTACACACTCAGCCTTGCTACTGGCTGGATGTGGGGGTGTGGAGCTGTGGCAGTCTTGCTGCTATTTGACTACTGGATTTGGCAGCTCCGAACAGAATGTATATAATTTATAGATTAGTATTACTTCTGCTTGCTTATGCCCTTTAAATAATAACCTTTTAGTCTTATTTTAAACAATATTGGGGCGTCCACTTTTCTTTACTGTTTAGGAGTTTGAGTTTTTAGAAATGTTTCCCAATTTAGTGTAACTTATGAAGCATAAATGAGGAAAAATTGGCGTAGCAATAAATTTCAAAAAGATATAATGAGTTTCTTGACAATAATGAGGTGACTAACATTAAAAATAAATGCCATTTTGTTTAGGTTGACTCTTGCCGTATGCTAGACTGAGCTCATTCTGTACATTTACGGAGTTCTAAATCCTAATTGGCATCTCTAAGCTGTTAGAAGCTTCATAACTTCACTTACAAGAACATACCATATACCATAGTATTATACACTAGTTCAGAAGATGATTTTTTTTTCCTGATTTTTTTTCAGCTCCCACTTTGCTTTTGTGTAATCTCATCCCATTATTTTCATTCATTTCAGCACAATGCAAGGGAAGTTAAATGGTCTGTTGCTACACTTCATGCAACTCGGTATAATTCACGTTAGAGGGGGTGTATTCTATGGCTTCTAGTTGTTTCTTTAATTTATTGTCAAAGTTTGTTCACCCAAGTTTTGTTACAATTAAATATAAAACATAAACACATACAAATATGTTTACATACAATATACAAACCCTTTATTTAGAAAAAATCAAGCAGTTATACCAGATACAGTACATGAAAAGGAGATGTAGAAGTGCACACATCTCTCAGGAGGTGTGTGGCAATGTTTGAACGTTGCACTCGATACCGTGTGGCAGTTTAGGACAGGAAGGAAGTGGCAGCTACTGCTTGCGGCAAAACCTGCAGAAAGCAGGGTATGCTCGCTTGCACAAAACAGTCTCAGAATTCACAGAGTCACAGTCACAGCAAATGGACTTGGAAAAGATCAAGACACCTAAGGAGATATCCTGTTCTGCACCCTGACAAAGTATCAAAAATGTAGAAATGCTTTCCAGGAAGACGCTTGTCTAGTCTGTACTTTAAAATCTTGTGATGCAACTTTCACTTCCTCCTTACGCTACGTGGTGCAAAGCTTTATTTCCTCCTAAAATTTTTGGTTCTGATATGACAATCTCACTTGCTGCAAGGTAGGCACGTTACTCCTTGTCCTATGCACTGTAGACACTGAGAAGGGATTATTCCCTTCCTTTCGTAGTGCTCCGTTATGCTTTTGAATGCTTTTATACCTCTATCACTTTCTAGTCTCTAGATTAAACAGCTATTTCTTTTTTTTCTTCTGGATCGTGCCTTCTAGACCTTCCACCGTTCTCATGGTTGTCCTCTGGATTGTCTCTACTTGGTTCAGGTCTTTCCTGAAGTGTGGCAACCAGACTTGGACCAAGCACAGAGAGATACAGTAGTGAGGCACACTGAAACATTACTTTACCTCCTTTAAAGGCAGTATTTCTCTCCTGAGGAAGGGTGCCCTGAATCCTTCACTGCCAAAGATGTCACTCCTGTCTCAGCTAAAAGCAGCAGCCCTCAGTGGCGCTGTGCTGTCCATTACCCAGGCCCAGCGTTGGTGATACTGGCTGTATTTCCCTGCAGTTTGTAATGCTTTACCAGAGTACTCGGAACAGGGGTTTGTTGGAAGAGGGACACGATACTTCAGTGCCTGGCTAGACTTGTCCACCAGTGCAGTTCATCTGGCTGCCACCTGTCCTTAGCTGAGGCCTTCTTACCTGAGTGCTCTTGGACCTGAGCTACACGCTCAACAATTTGCTTTGGACACAGTAAGAGGCCTCTCATTACCTACGTTACTATACTTCTTTTTCTTTTCTTTCTTGTTTCTACAGTGGAAGTAATAGTTACTTCTCGCCTTAATGCCAACATCTAGTAAAGAATCCTCATTTAATATGATGATTTAATGTCAAGCATGTTTAAAATCATAGGGGAATCAAGTATATGCTTAGAGTAAGGACAACATTTATTTAAAATGAATAAAAATATCTGAATATGTTTCTAGCTTTTCCTTTCCAAAAATTCCCAGTCGTGATGACAGAGCATGCATGGAAAGGGAGGTGACCGCTTGCCAGAACTGTTAAATATTAGCAAATATAATTCCCTTTCCTTCCAGAATGGCTATCTGCAAACAAGCTAGTGGCGGCAGTTTCAGTTCGTGATTTTTTAACAATTAAAAGCAAAATAAGAAAAGTAATGGTGATAAATTGCAGCGCATTGTCCCTAGGATACTGAAGAAATTTTTTTTCTAACAAAAAAATCTGGGTAAGTGCAGTAAAGCTTACAACGGCGACCACCTTAGTTTGGAATATACTTTTTGTACAAGGTGGACTCCAGCTCTGTCCACAGCTGGAGTTGATTATTTGATATAAGAACAAATAAGATGAACTGGAGTGACATTGTATTCTTGTGTAATATACAAAGAGGAAGAGATTAGTAAGCCACATCTTCTTTTCTGCATTTTAAACTCAAAATAGCTATACAGAAACCAGTAAGGTTTCTGTAGGTTTCCTGCTATAACTGATGATAGGCAGATTATAACTCAGTCATTTTAGCTGAACATTTAAAACATACAGTGCAGCAAATAGTGCTGCAATTCAGAGAATGAAGCTTAGACTAACAAGTACTTTTCTTTGCCAAATTGCTTCAAATGATAGTAGTATTATTATATGAAGTCTAAGCTTTTGTAGTGAAGATGTTCTCTCTCATATTAATACTCATAGTCTTAACCTAGGAAGATAAAATAAAATGGCATTTTCTGAAAGAGACAGCAGAGTGGGGAATTTATTCAGCAAAAAGATGTATATGGAAAGGGGAAACTCGGAAGCGTGTCAGCATCCCCTTCCTTTGCTATCTTTGATGCTGCAACTGGCATGGGGTAAGACAAAGAAGCAGGACAAAGAATAGAGGTAAGAAAGCATTGGAGGAAAAAGGCTTTGCTGTTCCCCGTCTGCACAAAAAACAAATGAAATGAAAACAAAAACCCCACAACCCTCAAGAGGAAAATTTCAGGTTCAGTATGCCTGGCTGCACCCATTGTCAGGAAGAGGGAATTTCTGTGGATGGCTGGAGGTGACCTAGATACATACACCCCAGTCACAGAAGAATCCTTGTCGTAGCTCCTGGTATGTCTGCTTCCCCCACGCAGTACCTGGCTCCGAGCGTGTGGTCTGTAACGGCGTGTTGTGTCGGGATAGGTGCCACGAGTGTAAGTGTTTGTACCACAAGGGTAGCACCACCGTTAACGTGACTGGCGCTAAAGGAAGGGATGCTGCTGAGCAATCTCTGCCGCCTAACTCAGATTTCATCCATCCACTCAGTAAACACCCTGCATGCTAATGTCGTAGAATCACTGCAGCGCTGCCAGGAAAGATGAAAGCTAAGAGGCGCATTGGCACCGCTTCTCCCGACTTCTCCATTTCAGCTCTGTACGGGTGTTTTTCTTGCCCGATGATACAGACCAGAGATGATCCGTCTCTCGAGCAGAAACGCATCCTTCTGTCTCCCGCACGGAGCTCGCCTTAACCGCAACAGTAAGGACGCAGGAGGGAAAGGGCAGAGCCGAGGCTCAGGGTTTGCGCAACGCCTTTTGAAGAGGCAGAACCCCATTTTTCTACCCCGGCGGCACACGCACCGTGGCGCGGCCAGCGCGGTCTGAGCTCAGAAGCGGCCGACGGCCTCGCCAGCTCCTTCGAGTATTCCTGCCCCGCTGCTGTTACGTAAGCGCCGGTGTCCCAGATTGCGCGGGCAGCGCCCTGCTGACGGCGCTCCGGCGCCTACGCCAAAGGTAATGCCCTACAGACCGCGACGCAACGCAACGGTAATACGAGTAACACGGCTGGGAATGGGAATTAGCAACGACAGGGCGGTGCAAGCCTCCTCAGAAGTACTTTGGCTACTCGCTAGCGCGCACTTCGCGGGGGGGGTTTAGGCTCGGGGCCGAGGTCGCTGCCTCATCCCCCGCCTCCCCGGCCAGAGCTCAGCCGCCCCCGGGACGAGCTGCCCCGGCCTCGCAGCCCGGCTGCGGCCCGGGGGAGNGCCAAACTGTCTCGAGGCTAATCCGCAACTCGCTCCCCCGAGTCGGTCCCTTTGCCCGGGTGGATTTGAGGTTTTGCCCTTTCGCAGTACGGGGGTAGAAAAACCCGGAGGAGGGCTGTGCTGCGCCCCCCCGAAGCGCACACGTGTAACGTTGCAGAGCTCCCCGGTTTTATGCTCAGTCACAGCATAAAACAGGCCAAAACGTAGCTCCTGACGGAGGATGCGGCCGGCCGTACGCGCTCCCCAGCAGCCAGGTGTGGGCTGGGTTGCAGTGCGGCCACGGTGCGGGAGGGACAAGTGCACCGCAAGGAAGGCGCACAGAGCCCCTCAGCCCCCTGCTACGCGTGGTAACTCCCCCGAGGTTAGGACCTGCTGCAGCGCTGAGGGGCGAGGTTGTTGCTAGGGGTTTTGGCCGCCGGGTCCGCGCTGGGGAAAAGCGCTTGCGAGGACTGTTGGTAACCTGCTATAATAGACCGGATTTTTGCAGATCGGTGAGGAGTTGCTTCCCTAAATCATCTGTGTGACGCTGAGGGAAACTCCACGGCTCATCGCTGGGAGGGATTTATACCTATGTGGCTTGTAGGGAACTCGTATGTGGTGTTTCTGGCTGCCTGCCAGCACTTTTCAAGTGCCAAGCCTGTTGAAAGACTCTAAACAGGCGCGCGCTTTTCTGGAGTAGCACTAGTGGTGGACTGTCTGCGTTCCATGATCTCTGGTAATTATTTTCATGATTCTTGTGGGCACTTGAACAGATTCCAAGCTATAAATGCTGATGAGCTACATTTAAATGTTGCCACTGGTCAGAGAGTGTTGGGGTGCTGTCTTATTTTAATTGGTAAACAGAAATGCTTTTTTGTTTTTTGTACTAAGCTTTGTGTGCTGAATGACATGGCAAAACTGGTTTATGAGGTATGGTGTTCAAATCTGTAGATTTACTCCCTTTTTTTCTGGTAGGAGTCGATATCCCTCGTCATGTGGGATGTTTAACATACTCCTTAAAGCAGCAATGTTTCCCCTGGAAAAAGGAGCTCTCCAGAATGACTACGGTGCTGCATGTTGGAACGATTCAATTCTCATATCTGCAAACTCTGCTAGATGTGAAAGTAGAAGTCATAATCTCTCCACTTCCCTCCTGTTCTTTTAATTCCTGTTCCTAGCATCTGGGTTTGTTTGCTTGTTTGTTTAATATTACCTTCAGAGATTATAGATGTCAATGACAATTCTGTGTTGCTGAGTATAAAATACCAATGGATAGGCATTAATAACTGATGAACCTAAATAGTTTTGAGACTTTATTTTATTTTTACTTTACATTAACTAATCGTGGTAAGTGCCCGTAGTGATTTGGACTGCTACACTTAATACAGACAGAAGACTGTCATCATGACTGTATACCTTCATGCACCATTAGTTTCTCTTTATTAAATATGACAATCCTCAAAGGATTTTTTTTGTACGTTGGGACCTTAGAAGCATCTTCTTGTGAACTGCACCAGAACCACGCTGAGTTACACAGCTTGCCAGTGAGTATACTGCTCAAAGAAACTCATGCTTTGACACTGGGTCAGGGGGAGCGGAGGGGCACAGGGAAGGAGGAGCAGCACCCTGTTAGTATTTAAATGCATTTGGGGTGAAGGTATGAGTGCCTGGCTCCCAAGAGGATCTTGCTGGCTGAGGCACTGAACAAGGTGTGAACACTGGGAGACCTTCCAAGGTCAGCGCAGCGAGCGTGATTGCTGCAGGTCTATTGGGCTTCGGTGGATCAGGCCCCAAGAGACATACACATACATTGACCCTTCGAACAGACGCCACATTAACCCATCTCAGTGACGCTCTGTTAAAGGAAGTCAGTTGTGGCTCAATTTTTTTCTTTTCGAGTAGTGGCTGTAGTTACTGGGAAAGAACATATATCAAACATAAACAATTATTTCTATACTTCCTTGTTACCATGGCTAGTGACAAAACTTTAGAGCTCTTGTGTCTCCTTAGAGGTCACAAAAATAACAGCAGCAGTATACATCTGAAGCAACTGAACTTTTGCCTTTGTTTCACTCAAAAGCACAGTTTTAATGGGGAAAGCGGAGGTGTTTCTGCTTTTGCATTCATATAGCAGCTGTATCTGCCCCTTGCTCACAAGCTGTACTTCAGCTAAGCTTTCTTGCTTGGGAGATGTGCAGAAATACCAAAGATTTGATGCTTACTTGCTTATCTCAAACTCAGTTTGACCCACCCTTTCCTGAGATGCTTCAGTGTTTTCTATTTTAGTGGTCTGTCTGTTGGTTTGGGGTTGGTTTTTTTTTTTTTTCTTTCTCCTATAGATGTACCTCTGCAAGACCCTTCTGCTGTAGGTCATATTATGCCACAGAAATACTAGGTGCCCTATCGGTATTAAAACAGACAAATCAGAACAGCGCCCCTACCATTAACCATCGTACACGTTATATGCGAACTTCTCTCTGTCCTATTTGCTTGTGTATTGTGACCTCTGATCTTAATCTTGGCCTGTCTTTGACTGCGCAGATAGTAAGCTCTTTGAGGCAAGGATTATATCCTGTGTTTGTAGACGCTAATGAGCTACTGATCCCAGTCTCCTGCTATTAGCAACATCTATATAAACGATAACATATTCCTGCAGAATTTCAATAGCAGGATTGCTAAACTGTACGACACACTTTTCATATCAGAAAGACAGTGAATGACCTTTCTTTGTGTATATCTAACAACTTATGTTCTGCCACTTTTTCTAAAAAAATAGCCCATCTATGCCTTCTACTTTCTCCTAGAACACTTTTCATTTTCTGTCCAAATGGAATTACAGCTTTCAAGACAAGAATCAGAGTTTCACACCACTGCATTTTTTTTCCATCCCCCCAAAAAACTAATAGAAAGTAGAAAATAAAATGCTCGCGTGCTGAAATGTAGATACGTACATAGGCGTGTGCATGACTAGGGTCCTACAACTAATTTTAAAATACTAGAGTACAGTTACAGGTAAAGCACAGAAAAATTGTATGCCATATATGCCACAGATTTTCATGTCAGATGTGCAAATTACCTTGAGTCTTCCAAATTATTAATTGCTGTTGCAGACCCTCAACCTTCTGCAAAATAAAGCAGTTATTTTTCAGCTCCAAACAATGCCGATGCGTAAATAGAGGAACCAAAATAATCTGGAGCTCCAGAAAGGATCCAAACTTCTCTCTCTCTCTTCCTCCCCACGCTCCCCATGAAAAACAAATTCCAGTACGTCCAGGTAACTACTGCACATCACGTCAGCTTGGGGTTGGATGGTCACTGAGAACGCCTTGTTTCAGTGTTCCTGTTTCAGCGTGTTCTTTGTCAAAGGTCATAACCTGTCTCTTCTTCCACCTTTTTTTATTCAAAAGCAATCCACACAGTAGAAAAAGGAAGCACAGAGTGACAGTGTTGGGATACAACTATCAAAAACACCTTTCAGAGCCAAGATTGCGTTTTCCATGACCTTATGTGGTGCACAGTTCTGTCCCATTGGACTTGGGAAAGTGCCAGCATGCACTGACTTGTGCTACATTGGGCTTAAGTGAACAACTACAGATTTGCAATTCAACCATCTCTAACAATTACCATTAGGGACTCTTCTGTTGGCCTGGATTTTGGAAGACCTGTGAGGAGGAGGTACTGCATTTTTGTGGAAGACAGTTTAAGAATCATTTGGATCGCCCTACCCCACTTCTTCATCCTAGCTCCTAGTTTTAATATATCCAGTAGGCATTTACCTGCAGCTTGACGGATTTATTCAAGTAAGTTTACAAATGGATTCTCAATCCATCAGCTACAAGTTTTCAGTATTCTGGGATGAATTTCATCGCGTTTTTCCACTTTCAACTTTGATTTTATTTCAGATGGTGCTGTTTCCATTTCTGTTCTATCAGAATTGTCTTCAGTGGAAAAATCAGTATACTACTAACTGAGGCAAATTAATCTCCACTTGCTCTTATTTTCTACATTCTTTTTACTTATCGGGCTAAGAACCATTTGCTTGCTGTCTTTACTTCCTTAGTTTAACTCAGCTGGTCTTTCAGCAAGTCTTTCTTCGTCCCTGTAGACAGCACACACTATGGGAGAGCTCTTCACTTCTCATCCTGTATTTCTGCCTTCTTATTTCTGAGTGAAGGCTTTTACAGTTACGCCTGGAAGCAGTTTTATTCTGCCCTGCATCGGTGTACAGTTTCTGGACCTTGGTCTTAAAGAAATCCCCAGCCTGCTTCACAAGGGAGACACTATGCTTTTCAGTCTAGTTGCATTCTGTAACAGATTTCTCTTTTATTTAATTTTTAAGCACTGTCTATTTAGATCGTCTCCTGACCTGCTTACATGCTTTGGGTTATTCTTCTAACAGTTTGGACTACATCAATCACTTCCTTAGTCAGATCTGTTTTCTGTAATTAGCTTTCTCCCCCCAACTAAAAGCCAAGCTAAGATAGCTGGTTCTGTAATTATTTGATGCTTAAAAATGAAGTTATGGCCTCCAGAAGATTCTGGTTCCTACCTTCATGTGAATCATTTATTCCTGATTGACATGAGGATCACCGCTGTCTCACAGAAAGGCATCCATTCCTGCAGCATCTATCACTTTGGCAGCTTCTCCAAGGCCTCTTCAGTTTCAGAAACAGAACCTGTGGATCATAGTGGACTTTTAGCACTACAGTGGTAAATCATGCTTGGAAATTTTTTCCTGGAAATGTGTTTTGACTTTGTCAGTTCTGTACCACTGTTTCTTACCAAGGAAGTCTACCTTTGTTAACAAATAATGGCACTTGACCTTATTTCTGTCATTCCCGAGATTCTGTTCAGTTCATGTGCTATAGTTATTTTAGTTATTCCACAGTATTTCTTTATATCTGTGTAACATTTGAAAATTACCTATAGCTGCAGGAGTTCCTTGAATTTATTACTCTGGTTTTTGTCATCTCAAATGTGTCTTTTTTGTACGTCCCAGATTAGAAACAGTCCTTTCACTGCCTGTCACCTGTCTATTTCTCATCACTATCTTTACTTATTTACCTGTGTTTACCCTTGTTTGTCTGGAGTTTCTTTATCCATTGCAGCTATGATGGGAGATTACGGAAGTCTGAAACTCTATTTTCAGGTACAACCATGTTTTCCTATCAGTAGTGATCTTCCCCAGGCTGCTATAGGTGGCGTCAACCTGGTGTAGTGGGAATCTGCAATTTGTGCCAACATGAAGCACAGTTAGAGAGTTTTTTAACCTTTTTTTGGTCAGGTTTATCTTCAGCCATTGTTGCACATCTTACATGCTGTCTGTACCTAGCAGATGTCTCTCCGGTTTTCTGGAACCATGCTGCTAACGGGCCTGTTGGTTTTCCTTTAATATGTTTTATAAATGTTAAGAACTAAAAGATAAAATACAACCTGGACTTGCCAATAGTACTGTAGGTTTACCAATAAAAGGAAAATATATTATCTTTTTTTTTT
>VZTL01067433.1:17221-28587 GCA_013400535.1 Scopus umbretta | reverse complement strand
ATAAAAATGTGAAATAAAGCTGCTGTTATAATGAAGAGTTTGTTTTTCTTTAAGGCATAAGGATTTTAATTATGGTGTTCATAAATCAAGTGTTTAAACCCCTATAATTTGACAGAGAAAGTTCCTTTATAGGATTAAAAGCATGTTCATCAATGCACAAGTGCCTATCTGCATTTTATCTGACAGAAGCGTCAAATGGGCAATGTTGTTAAAGTATTTAAACCATATAATAATTACAACAAATATGATATTTCAGCAGTCTGAAAATTACAATGCTGATAATGAGGTTGTTAAATTATACTCTATCAGTTGGATAGTGAAACTGCTCTAGTTAGTGTACATTAATATATGCTTGTTCACACAAGTGATTCTGCTGAACAAGTAGCATGTTTAAACAAGAAATACTGGTCTTAAACCCTGTGATTTACAGTAGGTGGTGTTTTGGCATATCATGCAGTTAACAAGGCAAAGCTTCATGTTAAAATATTTCGTTTGTAGTCTCATTCATCACTGATATAAATATTCAGTAGTGATGCCAGAAAATGTATTGTATTCCTGTTTGACTCAATGACTCAATTGCTTGCTTTCTTTTCGGAAGCAAGATCTATGCTATCTTTCTGATGCAGTTTTCCGATATTTCCTTGTGGTCAAGATGAATTCTGTGGGATTGTGAAAAACTATACCAGTTCTTTTGACAGTTTTCATGTTCTCTTAAACTAATACAAAAATATACAATGTCCTTAAAGCAGCAGAGGCTTTGTTTTTGCTCTCTGTGCCAAGCTCTAAAGGCTGTTCACGTGTCCAGTGGTTTATTAGTTTAAGTTGAAAATAAGTCCTATAGGACAGCCTTTTGTTGTAAAATAAAAACACAGATTCTCTCTTCCGTGTTGGTAATCACTTGCATTTGTTGTTATTAAGATGGCAACACAATAGGTTCCATCAATCATGGAGATCCTTAACAACCTCACAACATTGTAAATATTATGTTTGGGTGTTTGAGTGGAACAGCTCGTCATTGAAGTAGGTGTGGTAATTAAAACCTGTTATGTTGCTGCATGTGGTAAAAAAAAAACAAACAACTTTAATGTTTTTTCATATAACAATGGCGATATGTACTTTAAACCTTATCAGGGCGTGATTATTAAATGATATTTTGTGGGAGTTGCTCATTTACTGTTAGTATTATTACGGCTTTTGTTAAGAGTTTAAATAGTCTTACGCTTCCATGTGTTTTATCACCATTATGATTCTGTCAGGAACCTTACAAAGTTGATTGCTATAGGAGTAGTCTTTAAAGTTAGTAAATAGTATTCTGGAGTTATGTTTACATTTATTATCTATTAGCATAACTCAATTCAACTCTCTCCTATTTTCCTCTGCAATAATAATTGAATGAAACTTGGCTGTAAACTGATGAGACAAGCCCATTACATTTTCAGTTCACCGAGTCAGTGCTCACCCTATTTGCGCTTAATACAGGAGATAAAACTAAAAGGTTTATGAAAAAGCTGTTTGTAGGAGGGGACAGGACATTATTTGATAGGGAAATAACGTGGAGCTTGTACTAACAACCACTTCCAAGTGCAGTCTCCTGCTTTCCTGGCACAAGATTTCATGTCCCTTCACAGAGATTTTCTATCTTCTTCACATTAAGATCCCCTGGTGGGGAAACGGCCTGCTGCGAAACTCATTTCAGACCATATGCTGACCTGCCAAGATACTGCAAAGTCTAGTTTTTTCATTTGCTAAAGCAACCACAGAGAGAGCTGCTCTTGCCTCACCTCAGCTGAGCAAAAGCAAGGCACAGAGGAGTCAACCAAGACAGAGAAACCTAATTAAGAGCATTGACTTTAGAAGACAAGCCATTCAGAGACACATCTTTCCTGCAAGTGTAGCAGGAAAGTAAAAATGGAATTATGTTTTAGTCTCACATAGATGGCAGTCTATTTGATGAGATTTGTGGCAAGGAGGAAGGAAATGTTGGCTGGAGACACTTCAAAACAGAGGGAGAGTCTGCAATAATATCGATGGAATAACTGCAAGGAGTTTAAAAGAGGGCCTAACTGAGGTGATGCGGCTGCCAATAAGCTTTTGGAGATAATCTGAAGGATGGGGAGGGGGTTTTGGTTTTGATAATAACTGGTTTAAATATATACCTTTTTTGCTATTTTTAATCTGCCTAAAAATTGTTGGATGCTGCTGTGACTGTTGTGGGTAGTGGGGATTGGAGGCACCACATGGATAGGATCTCCTTTCTTGCTGTTCATGGATGCCCGTTCTGGGTGGGAAATGAGCATTTTTGAAACATGAGGAAAAGCTTATCAAAACCCCACTTTCATTCCACCTTGGAACAAGGCAGAAGCCTTGGTAACGAATAACCAGGTGGTGAGAGCACATATGTGGAACGTGGGGAAGGCAGCCCAGATCTCCTCCCTCTCTGGTTTGATATGGGCCTTGAACATGTAGCTCCCCCATCCTAGGTGAAAGTCCTACACGTTGGGCTCTAGGTGGTTCTGTGCTCTTTCCCGTGCCATAATCTTTCATTGCTGTCTCTTAACGGACACACAGGCACAGTTAGACCACTGTGGTGTTTGCAGAAAAAACAGCCCATTTTGATTCCACCCCCCCAGCCCCCCGAATGGCTGTAAATTAAAAGAAAACAAAGACTATCACAGTGCAAACTGATTTCATTAGCACTGTTCTTCTGCTTTATACTGCACAGAAATCTTTCTCCCAGATGATCCTAGGTAATCTGCACTGCAGCATCTGGGTGAATTAATTAGGTTTTTTGTTGTTTTTTGGTTTTTTTTTTTTCCTCCAGATTGCCAGCATCTTGCAGATTATGCAACAAGTGAAGATTAGTTTGTGCCTGTGGTGATCTTGCAGAGTGTTTGGAAACAAAAGGCACTTCTGGATCCAAATTAAAATTTTAGTGTAGAAAAGAATGGATGTTGTATGTGAATCTGCCTGTTCTGGCAATCCAGAATAAAAACCAAAGGATAGAAATCAACAGTTAGGGGAGTGAGGTATCGACTCAAGCTCAACTTTAGTGTGCTGTTCAGCTTAAAAAATACAAACTTGATAGAGTTAATTACTAAGCTATTTGCCAATAGTGAAAGACATCTTTGTCAGAGACTTTTTGTTATATATTAAGGTGAATACATATGCAGGACCTCCTTCAGGTTTTGATTTCTGATGTCATTTTATAAAAGATAATGTTATATTTGGAGGAGGCAGCATTATGACAAGCTGTATAAGTTGACAGCTACTGGTCTTAAGAGAGCTTTACGAAGTGTTTTAAAATAGCATCAAGTGTATGAAGAACACTTTTTTGTTGTTGTTGTGTGCTTTATTAGTTACTGGACAATAGTCCTGTAATTAGAATAGTAGTATGTAATGGACACTAATTATTGCTTGTGGTAATAACAACCTTGAGGAGGTAGGTAGCTTGAAACTGGAAACTGCAGGTTCATGGAGGTTTGTTTCAATGTTAATTTAAATTTGGGCTCTTGTTGAATATTTTCTTAGGTGATTCTCATTTGCATATGTTGTTGCCATAGCTTTTGATTTTGGCTTGAGCAGAATATTTAGTTGTGGTGGTCCTTAATGAGAGGTTGTGGAGTGAGGAAATTTCTGAAATGTCTGGAGAAGCTGAGGCTGCTTTAGCTGTTACTCACCTAATGCTGAGTAGGAAATAGTATTTGCAGAGCCAGCATGCGAAGCAAGCTGACTGGTATATGGGAGAAGGGTGTCAAATTCTTCATTTTCAACTGCTTGGTTCAGAGAAGAAGTACATTGTATACGAAGGAGGTGGTTTTGGTTTTGTGTTGGACTTTTCACTACTGCAAAAGACTCATGAATGACTACTGACCTGCTTGTCTTCTAGTTGTAGCATCCCCTCATCCTTCCTCATTTGCCCGTTAAAAAAGAGTATAGAGGTCACTAATACTCCTCAAACTTGAGCTTTTGTCATGTGCTACTTATACACATTTATGACACCCGTAAACTCAAGGGAAGTTTAAAGTTAAACTCCTTATAAGTTCATGTTTTTTCTGTCTACCAGCATGGTCCTTGTCAGTTTTCACCCACTGTGTACCTGAATTTATCCTCTGCTTTCTGTGTCTGGGAATGCTACTCTAACATCTCTCCCAACCCCTTTATACTGTCTTCTGCATATTGCCTGCCCTCTTTCAAGCATAAATATCCACTAGCTTGTGTTAGTGTTGTGGGCACAGAGTGCAGAATAATCTGAAGGTGCATGGAAAACTGAGAAGGTGAAGATTTGGAATGTGGACATTATTGCTGCNAAGGTCTCCCCTCAGCCTCCCTTTCAAACTAAACAACCCCAGTTCCCTCAACCACTCCTCATAAGACTTGTTCTCCAGGCCCTTCACCGTCTTCGTTGCCCTTCTCTGGACACTCTCCAGCACCTCGATGTCCTTCTTGTAGTGAGGGGCCCAAAACTGAACATAGTATTTGAGGTGCGGTCTCACCAGTGCCGAGTACAGGGGCACGATCACTTCCCTACTTCTGCTGGCCACACTATTCCTGATACAAGCCAGGATGTTGTTGGCCTTCTTGGCCACCTGGGCACACTGCTGGCTCATGTTCAGCCGGCTGTCAACCAGTACCCTGAGGTCCTTTTCTGCCGGGCAGCTTTCCAGCCACTCCTCCCCAAGCCTGTAGCATTGCATGGGGTAATGGATGGAGGATAGATGGCCTAACTCTATTCTTCCTCAGTTTTCTTTTTATCAGCTGTGATGAGATTTCTCTGTGTGTGTGGTAAACCTGTTTTTTCTCAATGAAGTTATTGTCTGTTTAATATGCAAATGATGCAATGCAGAATATTGCTAATTCATGTGTAGGCAAGAAAAAAACCTTCTGCTTTGCGGTAAGCTTCCCTTCATCGGGAATACATGTTCCTTTGTCCCTGCATGTATTCATTTCTCAGCATAATTTCATGTTAATCAGTTTGAATGTTCGTAACCCAAAATAGATACAGTTCATTCTAAATTTTCAGGCAAAGTTCCTACATCCGTTTTTAAGATGTCATAAATAATTTCTCATTCAGAAATACGGTTCCTGCCCCGTCCTTTCTAGGGTATGCCCAGAGGACAGCAAGTGAGTAGATGCTAGGGGCATTTGCTCAGTGTTGGTTTTTTTTCCCCTCTCTCCTTTTTAATATGAACATTTAAAGCTGTAAATAAACTTTACGCTTTCTCATTCATCTCTTCTTCCAATGTACTTATTTTACGTTTATAATCTGTCATGCTGGTCTTTAGAGAGAAGGTGGTGAGTGTCAGTCTTCACTTAGAGAGATTTGGTTTAGAATGTTAAATGTTTTGTATGCAGTGACCTTCTCATTACATTTGATAACGAACAGTTTCAGAAGTTGCTGCCTGTCAGTTGTGTTTGCTTTCTCTTCCCTCTCACTGAAATAGAGGAATATATCCTTAATGCTGGGCAACTTAAAGAAGAACCTTCCATTTCTGTTATGACCTGTGAACATGAGTAAATCTGTGCATCGCCTAATGAGATAGGAGCCGAACTTTCTTTCAGTTTACAGGAGGAGAAACTAAAAGCAAACTGAAGCGCTAGGGTTCCTATGCCTGTTTGGACCAGATTTGGCACTTACTGATTAAGTTATTTTAAGTTTAAAATACAAATGGCATCTTTGTTATGGTAAGATTATTCTTCAGTAATAGATGTTAAATATTCAGTGAGTAAAATATACCATTTTTCTGGTACAAAACAATAGAACTTCTTCAAATCCATGATTATTTCTATTTTCTAGCCATTTAGGATTCCAGTTTGAAGAGTATGTATAATGAGGAATGACCAGACAAAGAAGGGTATTCACAAAGGTTAACATTAACCTAGGTTTATCAGGTATGTGATAGAGATATGCAGGCTCTTCCAGGCCATTATTGAGAGCACCAATGTTAGGCTTTTGCTCTAAATCTCACTGGAGAGGAGCTGTCTTTCCTACCCACTACAGTGTGGGGGTTCAGTGTACCTAGCCATCTGTGTGCTTAAGGATGGATATCTTAAAATCTTCAGTAATCTGAATTTACCACTAAATTTAAGAGAACCATAATTTTAGTATTTACTCTTATATATACACACACATATAAAAATATATATTAAAAATACATACACACACACATATATATACACACATAAAAAACCCCATATGCTTTGCCTGATAGTTAGTATAATACTTCTTTCCTTTCTCCCTTCCTTCATTCCTCAGTCTCCTCTTAGAAGAATAATTGTCCCTCCCCCCAGTCTCAACAACTGGCCAAAAGTAAACAATTACTGTTAGTCTTCCAGAATATTTCTGGTATTTCCTGACTAAAAAATGGTACAATGGTTTAAGGAAGAGTTGGTAGTAGTTACCTTTAGGTAGCTAATGTTCCCTTACTGTTGGAGAAAAGAAAATAATCGATGCTTATTTAGGACAAAAGATATCTGCAGAAACCTCTGCAATTTGAAAGCACCAGAATTGTGAAGTATAGATGGCTTTAGCTTTAGAAATGTAATCTTTTTTTCTATTGAAATAATAATGTAGAGGGAACATTTTTCCCCAATATTTTCAATAAAAAAACCTAGTTATATTAGACTTGTTCTAATATTAAGAAATATTATCTAAAGAGCACTTTCAAAATAAAACCAAATTTGAGAGAAAAAAGTGCCTTGAGGTTTTTGTAAAGCTGACAAATTTTAGTGTTCCAAATATGTAGTGACAATGATCTTTTTTCATAATTAAGCTACAAGTATGGTTTAATACTGAATTCAAAGCCATTCACTAAATGCTGCTTATATTTAAACCGCCAAAAATCCCCAACAGAAAAAATGGAAAAGAAAAACCGTAACTTTTTTTTTTAATTGAGATAAGGAAAAATAAACTCTGCTGCACCTCAATTTAATAACCAGTGTTGCTCAGCTACTACCGAAGGCTTAAAGAACAGTGTTTAGAAGTGATTGTTCAGAAATAAGTGTTTCTCAAAGATTATAAAGGCTTATACAGATGATTTTGTTCACCTGCTGGGTGTTTGAGAGTAGAAATGTCCAATCTGACACTTTCCAGAAGTGTTTGCTTGCTTAAAAAATAGAAACATTCCTGTGGAAAAATAGGATTTCATTAATTGTTTTTCCCATCTTAGCCATGCAATAAAGCAATATTATTGTATACTTTTAGTCGAGACATGAACATGTTGTGAAATGCAAAATCCCAAGTTTCTGAAATGATCTGACATGTTTTCAGCTTAAAATGTAGCGCTGTGAGCACCACTTAATTTGTTAAACCCTTTGCGCTCTGCTTCTGTTGTTTGTACTTCGCATGAGATGCAAGATATTCAAATGCTTATTGACTGCTTTTTATTAATTGTAATGTAGGCACGGAGGTGTTTTGAATAGAAATCTTATATATTTTTCAATTAAATGGGCAGGAGAACAACAAGTTAATATTATGGTTCTTGGAAAAAACAGAAGACTATTAATTCTTTGACTCCATGAGGAGGAGATGCAAGAATATTATCCCAGCTAGTGACCTCCAGCACTAGAACAGAATAGAACAGAAAAGAATTTGCAAACTTCTTTGGGTTGTATCTGAATTACTACAAAGTAAATGTGATGGCTTTCAGCATGGAAGACAAAGGCTTAAAAGGCCCTTCATACCCCTTAGATTTGGTGTACAGCAGTGATTTGTACTTGTCTTTCATCTCATCTTTAAAGGGATAGTGGTTCTTCATAATGGAGCTGTAACCAGCAGGATAAACAAAGTATGCTTGCCCCTTAGACCAAATTTGCCTTTTGCTATACGCCTTTCTGCTGTAATACCAAAGCAATTCCGAGAGAAAACAGAGCAAGGCAGGCAGTTATTTTAATTAGTGAATTCTAGACTATCCTCAAAGGCTCTGATACTTCGATCTAATTCAGTCTTCTGATTTTTCTGTTGATTCTTCCAAATGCTTCAGACTTACTCAGACAAAAGCCTCTTTCTTCACAATTGTCAAATTTCATTGAATCTCAAGTCTTGGTGATAGAGCTTAATTGTCAGCAAAATAAGTCTTGGTTTCTGTAAATTGTTTGATCCTCAGTTGGTTTAGAAGTGACAATATACTTGCTTTTACAGGGTTTAGATATTGTTTCCATGTGGCATATGGAGCAAAGTTGGACCAACTAAAGAAATTATTTCAGTTGTTTTCTGTCAGGAAGGCTTAGACAAAGAGCTTAGTCTCAGATCCTTTAAAGTTCAAGCATCTGCCACTAGGGGCAAAAATTATTTTCCTGTAGGCATTCGTCTTTTATTGTAGATTTACTGTGCTGCTTCACTTGGTTGATAATCTAATTTAAACCTCAGAGATGAGTCATACCTCCTCAATGGGATTCACAGCTAGTTTAAATTCTCTGATGTCAGAACCTTTCAGTTCTTCCAGGATCTCTTTTCTAAATATAATAGTCCCTTGGGTGTCTGAATGCACTGAGGAGGAAAGAATGTGACCCATGTAAGCGATAGCACTTTAGTATATTGTTTTACAACATACCTCAGGCTTTGTTTTCAACACTTGAGTTCCTAGTTCAGGTAATTTGTGATGTCTTGATTTAATTTAGGTCCTAATTATGCCAGGTGGTCCATTGTGGATGGACGTCTCCAGGTATGAGGGTGGTACCCTGCTGCAGCAAGGAACCTTCTGGAGGGTGGAATAGACCTCACCACGTGGATCATGTGCTGTACTAAAGACTTTTCTTTCATAGCACCAGCATTTTCTATACCAGCTGTGATATGACAGTTTTCCTGAAAAGAAATCCAGAAAAACACTGGATTATGAAAGGGTACAAAACCTTGATGTCAAGAGATATTTCAGTCTCCTTTCTTTGGAAAACCAAACCAATCAAACAAAACTGCAATTGTCCAGAAGGTCCTAAAAGGTTTTAGAGTGATCCAAACACTTAAACTTGTTCGTGACCTCTTCCTGAAAGCATGACCACTGTATAGTCGACCACTAAGAACTTTAGGAGCTGAATGTTCATATTTAGAATGTGAATTTCTATTTCAGGACTTCCTCTCCAGAGTCAGTCAAGGACAAAATAGACATTCAGAAAGTTAAGAGGCATTGTAAATGCCATTCAGCTGTGATGAAAAGTTTATTGGATGCTTTTTATATGCATTCTAAAGCTAAGCTACATTTTGAAAACCATCAGAGCCAACATTTGTTCTCTAAATATTATAATTAAATTTCTACAATGCTAAGTTGTTATTAATTAATACTTTCTAATATTAATAGTGGTTGGGTTGTTGACACAATTTTACCTTTCATGGTTTTTTTTTGCTTGAAGTTATACTTCTGTTTTGTATGTTCTAACAATGTATCCACAAACTGATCCAGAATCAAGTTCTGTGCTTATGCTGTTTTGTGAAGAGGGAAGGAAAAACACAAGATATTTTTCTGTCACTTAATTTCTTTATTATATGCGTATTTTTCCATTATAATCCTGCCTTATCAGAGATTTGGTTAACGCCTTTTTTAACACAGAATGATGGCAAAGCACTTGTTTTAAAACAGCCTTTCCCAAAACGTCTGGGATCAGATTATGATCAGTGATAACTTGCAAAATTTGTATTGTTTATTCCAAAACATAACTTGTGCTTTAGGTCTGTGAGAGGATTTTATAGCGTTTTATATACTGGATATGGATACCTGAAACATAGGTATTTTTGTCATAGTCTTTGCATTGCTCCTTTAGGTGTCCAGTTCCTTGCAGTCCTGGAACATCTTTCATCCTAATGTGTCTGATGTAGTTTCAGCAGAGAAGCTGCTGGTTTAAAAACAAAACCAAAAAACAACAGCAACAACAACAAACCCCCAAAAAATTGTGAAAATGGATGTCATAGAAACAAAATGAATGCATAAACAAGTGAACTGTTAAGACCCAAAGACGGGCACGTTTCTTTTGAAGGAAGAAAGAAAACTTTTACTGCGAATTGCTCTCCCTGAAATCTTAATTGGTCTTGTGAAGTCTTAAGACCCCGTGTGAATGAAATTAAGCAAACTAATTAGAGTATACTCTAAGGACTAACTTGAGACACAACCAGCTGTTGCCTCTACAGTTCTGTAGTTAGCGGAGTGAAATATGCTCCTGTAGGAGCAGTTTAAAGCAAGAAGTAACTAAAACCTGAATTGTTCTCTAAAGCCATCTCTCAACAGATAGCGAGTCTTGCCTCATATGTCCAAGTATAACCTTGTGAATAGTCTGTATATATCAAACACTTACGGTTATGCAGTATGTCCTGGATGCACTTTGCCATCTCCTTTCAGGTGACAGCAGCCTTTTGGCTTCCACAGTTTTAATCTGGGAACTGTTTCAGAACCTGATCTCTCACGTGCTGTAAGGATTTCCCATGTTTTTCAGTGTCAAACACCCTGCCTGCTGCCTTTATAGCTCATGTGTAGTTATTGTAGTTCCCCTGTGTGGCTCTTTCCATGACTCTGAATTTCCAAAACATTAATTCAGGCACTCTTCTAGTTTAAGTGTTGCAGCCACCTTCTGTTCACCTTCTGTTCTCACTTGCTTTGTCCCAAACTCTTCCACGCTTCCTAGCCTATGCCTCGCCATGTCAGGCTTCATGCCTTGGTTGTGCATGGGATGACATTCTCTCCTCTTTTTCAAGTGTGCTTATTTGTATCCAAAACTTGTGCCATTCCATGGCGAAGGAGGATGGAGGAAGCAATGTTGAAGGAAGAGGGAGGAGAGGAAAAAAGGAGTGGATATACAGTGACTGAAGCAGAGGGTGAAGGATAGGGCACGTGCAAGCAGTCAGTCTGGGGAAAAAATTCAAGTCAATATGTACAAAGCTTTCTTGATATCCAAACATCCCAAGTTCAGCAACTTCTGTGACTGTTACTACCAGCTAGTCTTTTGACAGTTCTGTCTTGCAGCTCCTCCCCAGGGCCAGATGGAGAGAAGGGTTTTTCTTGATCTTTTGGTCCCGGTGTACTTTGAGGGAATCTACCAGGAAGTGTAGAAAGGAGTGTGGCTTCATTTGAACATTAGCCTTCTTCCCATGCAAAGCTTTTACTATTTCTTCACCTGGTAACTGGAGCTGTTGGCACATTCCTGTGTTTTTTCCTTCCTCCATCATCATTTTGCCTGCTTATCTTTCATGCTTACATCTTTGTAACTTCCTGCTCTCTGTGTAGTAAAGTTCATCCACAAGCTGGCTCTTCTTCATCTTACAAACATCTCTCAAGATACACTGGTATCATTGTAACCGCAGTGTAACTATACACTGAGAGTAGTTAAACATATGGGTGGAGAAACTCATTAATTCCCTGACCCCTTTGTTTTCCTGTGCTTAAAAA
>VZTL01067433.1:0-11659 GCA_013400535.1 Scopus umbretta | reverse complement strand
TTTTTTTTCTCCTTTCCTTTCCTCCCCTCCCCCTTTTTTCTTTCTTCAGTGTATATGTGTGAACTGAGCACGGGTGAAGACTTATCAGTCACTGAATGCCGAAGCTTAACAGCAAGATGTGTGGGGAGCTGTCAATTTATACCGCTGACAGAATGGGAAACATGTTCAATGTCGTTAAATCAATGGGCGTTTAAATGTACCCAGTTCTGTGCAGCTATTTCTTTTATTCCTACCTTTGAGTGCGCTTTTATTACCACATAGAGACTTCTGAGCATTATTTTACTCCCGTGCGTACGTTCACGCTTCCTTTGGGTTTTCTAAGCTGTAATTTGGACTGTTAAAGTACCTGATTTCTCTCTTGAGGGTAAGTTAACACCTCTACGTACACGAAAGCTGAGGCGCGGTCTGAGGCGCCGAGTAAAGCGGCTGGCGGTGAAGTTGCGCGCTTCCGACTGTCTCGCGTCGGTCCCTCTAAATTAAAGATGTCCTAGGCTAGAAGAGCATCTCTGTGGCATGACTGCCTTCGAGCAAGCGTGCAGTCCCAGTTGGGATCGCTTACATTTAGTTATACGTGTATGACTAAGTACCTTCTTGAATCCATTCCTTGCGATACAAGTTGTTTTCGGACAGGTTTCTGCGAGTTTGCAGCGAGGAGTGGGAGATAATAGTGTTTAATTTGTTACTTTTTTCTTCATGGAGGCTGGGCAGTGGGGGAGTGTTCCTGGCTTTACTGTTGCAGAGTAGATAGAGACTTTGAATATTCCCCCCTGCCCCCGGTAAATGCAGCGTACTTGTGCATGAAAACTGATATTGAGGCCAATTGTCATGAAGGGGTTTAGGTTACTATGCAAAGCAGTATTTATTAATAACATTTGTGCGTTGAACTAAAGTGTGATGCAATTAAAATTCCTTGGATTTAGGATTAGCCTGATCTGTGAGGTGGGGGGAATTCCGAGAGCGTGCACCCGTGCATGCACATGCACGCACAAGTGGCAAAAGCTTTCTATCCCTAGAAGGACCTTCTCTTAAAACCTTTTTCTTTTCCAAAGAGGTGAATCAGTGGACTAGAGAAGTACCAACAAAGTATTTCTGCAATGTATGATGAAACAAGTCAGTATAAAGGCTTTGTGAACTCTTTGCAAGGTGTATAAATTCAGTCTGCCCACTCTGTTCTGTTACACAGAAATATTTCAGTGAATGCACTGGCCAACAAAGTATACTAGAAATGCCAAATATGTTTAGAAATAATGTACTGCTGCCCTTAGGGTCCTTGATATTTGGAATTTAGGTTGCACAATATTGAATGCTGTTGGTGGCATTTGACCGTTCCAGTGGGGGATCTTAGTTTCTTGTTTAAAAAAAAAAAACAACAAAAAACCCACCCCAAACCTTTTCTTTTCTGGTGTTTACATCCTAGAGTGTTGATTCAGTTTGGATTATATTTCTTTCATCGTGAAGTATGAATAAACATTTTAAACAGGTGTGGCACACTGTCAAGTGTTTTCATTATTTGGATGATAGGTTTGAACATCTATTCCAAAGTATCAGTAGGCACCTGCAGAAGCAAAGTGGGTATGTAGCACCTGAACACATTCTGATTCATGCAATTAAAGCAGTTTACAGAGTGAGGAAGAAAAGAATATCACATACTGAGGTTTGATGTCTTTTTCATGGAGAACAAAAGATGTTTGATTCTTTCACTTCAAGTTTAGCCTAACTATTGTGTAGTGGAGTAGGTTTAATGAAATCATTGTTTAACTTTGATACTGCCAAGTATTTGACCATTAAATAGTCTGAAATGTGTACATAGCACTTTGGTGACAGACCCTTATTTAACTGTGATTAATTGGCATTGAATAGTTATTTAATTACTTCGGAAGAAATCTAACAACAGTGTGTGTTCTGATCGAGTTATTTGATGTAGAAACAAACACAGGACTGTTGAAGAGAGCACGTTCCCTTTTGCAGCTTGCTACTGACACTGCACACCACGTGGAAGCCTGAAAATGATTGAAACAGCAGATACTATTCACAAATTTGGATGCTGTTGTAACATTGACATGTGTATTTTTTTATTTCTTAAAAGACTTTTTTGTTAGTGGTTTCATGAAATTTTCCTATGCCTTACAAGTTTTAGATTTAGTATTGTCATCTTGCTTTTGAAGCCCAAACTGAAACTCACTGGGATAAGCAGAGGGTGCAAGTATTAAATGAGCTTGAAAATTTTTGTAAATTGAAAATACTGTACTAGATCTAAGAATTATTGTCTCATGACATGCATGTGTATGCAGAAATGCTCACTTAAGGAATTTGGGTTTTTTGAATTATGAAGTATTATGGGAATGTGATGTTGATTTTAAGTTTGGGGGAAAATTGTATTAGAAGTTTTGGAGATAAAAATAATGGTGTTTGGTGTTTTGGTTGTGGTTTTTTTTTGTTTGGTTGGTTTGGGGTTTTTTTCGGTGAGTTGTGCAGGTCCTGCCCTTCTTGAATAGCAGGCGCAACAGTTTGTTTAATCTGAAGAACCACCCCCAAAAGTTAGGTTTGCAAATGCTGGTAGAAACTGTAGTCGTAACTGTAAGCATTTTGAGTCCTGACTCAAAATGGCTGCTTTAACTTCATATCTAGAATGTTTTCTCTTGCATGCTTAATAATGCATAAGCAAGCCACTGATTTACTATGCTTCCAGTAAGTGGAAACAGTTGTTTTTCATACCTTGTGAAATAGACCTCATTTACTTGTAGACATCCTTGTAAATGTAGCAATTGCTCTGGATGCAATATCATGATGGCTATGGGGCATTTTGTGGGTATTTCCAAAGCATAGCACTTCTGCTCGGAGGTGCATTGCTCTTTCTGGTATATGGTGAGGTAACTTGCTTGCTGTAGTGGGTTACCACAGCTTGCTTCTGCGTAGGACATGCTGAATAAAATGCCAGTTCAGTTATATTCATATGAACAGGATTTCAAATACATCTCCAGGACTGTGTTTTCTCTTATACGTCACTGGGGTAATGTCATAAAGAACCAGCAACAACAATAATAGGGCTAAGGCTTGTGGCTTCGTCGCTTGCTTTTAGCAGTAGAAAAGCATTAATGCTCACTGGATTAACATTATGAGAGGGAGATGTGGACCTCTTAGCAAGAAGTGTGATATTTTCCTAGGCTTAATGACTTCAGGTGTCATTTTGCAGAATTACTATGTGCAAACACTAAGTAGACCATAAATGACTTTTTTCAATAATTTGAAAATTAAAAAAAAAAGAAGTTGTGCTACCAGAGATTCACCTGAATGTTTATTTGGGAAGCGGCTGATTCACATCCCCACTGTTTATATTGCTTTAATTGTATCAGGTGGACTGTAAAAGGTTCTAGTTTTCAAGGTTTGTCTTTTTGATATACCATTTCTTTTGCTCACTCGTCTTTTAGTCCATGTCATTTTACAGAATTACTGTATTTACATTTTAAAGAGGATTAGGCAGATTAAAAGATGTTTTCATGTTTTATTGATAATGTCAGATTAATTTCCACTTTCATAGTGGCAGCTAGCAGCTCTGTCAAAACACAATCTGTAGAAACACTGTTATACTTAACAATTTCATAAGGCAATTGCCAAAAATACAGTTTTGGTAATTAATTAGCAGCTTGATTGCCAATGAGAACTGGAGTAGTTAGTGGATACGATAGTAAGGCCAGAGGACTACTGAGGCCGGCTCAAATGAGCCAAGTTTTCCTTCATGACCGTGTTCCTCAAAGAACTTGACTGGAAGAGATCTTATTGTGGGGTACGTTGCCACAGTAGCTCTTGGTGTGCAGGATGAAGGCAAGTATTCTGCAGCTCTCATTTATATCTATGCCGGCTTATTACCCCCGAAAGAGATGGAACAGATCTGTATCATGCTTGCAGCCTAAGGCTCTCCTTGTCACAACACCGAAACTTTCTCAGAAAATGGCTGGAGATTGTCAGAGCCTCCAAACAATCGCAAAAAAAACCCCAAAACCCACACTAAAAATCTGCAAAATTTCTCCTTAGGCAACTTTAATGGGTCATTCTTTAATAGAAATGAGAATTGAACTCCGAGATGCTGTCGGAACTGAAACTAAAATTGCTTTTGACAGCGAGCATTTTGTAATGGTTTCTCTTCTCTAGCCCTTAAGGCTTTGTCCTTGCCATACAAATTGAGAGTGAGCAGAGTGCTTTTCCAGGAACAAGTTTGGATGTTCCACTTGTGGGATGAGGGAGATCATGAAGGCATCGCTTCATTCCTGGAGGTGCCATGTGTTGACCTGACCTGTGCTACGGCCATGGAAAGTACCCAGCCTGAGCGACCTTGCTGCCTCCTGGCAGTGTCGCATGGGATGGCTTTTGCACAATAGCTTCTTATATCAGTCTGAAACCACTACAAATAAAGCTTATTTAGGGTTAAAAGGCAAAGGGGGATTCTAAGGCTGAATTAAGGCAGGGTTTGCTCGCTATGGGAATAATCCTTTGCCTTTGCATACAGCTTGTCATGAGTGGGTCTCACAGCATTTCATGGAGGAGCTCGGCACTGTCACCGCTACTTGCTCTGCTCTTCACTCTGTAAAATGAAGTGAATTCACTCAGGAGGCAAGTGACAAATCTGGGAACAGATTGCTTATACCCCGAGCCAAATCCATTATGCCATCTTGTTTCCCTCATCTGCCCCTCCTGGGCGGGCCACTAAGGAAAGCCCTGTCAGAAGGAAGCATTTAGCCTCTTTGAATTATTTTCTTTTTGCCAGTGAAGCCTTGGTTCATTTGAAAATAACCTGGAATGTGATATTTAGGGATATTAAGAAGTCTTAGCTACAGCATGCATCCAGTATCTGCTGGATCACTCTTCCATGGCCAGTCTCCGCGTAAGGAAATCCAGGGAAAGGAGACTTGAAAAACAAATTGCCTTGGAGTTCCTTCTGATGTATCTACCCCAACATGAAATAAGGGAAGGGGAACATCCCCAGCTGCCATTCCCAGTAGAAGCGGATGAAAGAGATTTTACTGAGTCTTGTGCTGCTATATACCCTTCCTCTCTGTGTGCAAAGCCTAAAAATGGGATGAATTCTACTGTTGTCTGCCTTAAGTTGCCGTAAGAAATAAAAAAATAAAATAATAAGAATATTCTGTTTCTAAGAATAGATAAAAAGCAGTTGCCTTAGATAGTGAAGTACTGCAGAACAAGCTGTTTGCCATGAGTATCTCTCTCTGGAGTCGTGCCCCAGGCCCGAGGAGAGGATATTTTGCATATTGCTTGGTGTGGAACAGAAATTCCCTTAAAAAAAGAAATCGATGTTATGCAACAAAATTCATAATTCTGAGACAGCTGTGAACAGGAAACTAGAATGATGGTTGCTACAAAAGTTACTTCAGTATCTCTGATCTCTGAATTACGTCTCCAACGCACTCCATGGAAACTTTAAACTTAACTACTTTAAGTTTAATGAGCTCCTTTGAAAAGAAAAAAAAAGAAAAGTCTTTTGTTGCCAATGCAGTGAATGTGTTTGTACCAGTTAGAAGTAATAATTGAATCAAGATATATGTAGATAAAAAAAACAATGTGAATGCATGTACGGGCATTACACACCTTAGAAAAGGCCAGATTCCTGTCCTTAGCTTAGTTTCTTTTCTGGTGAGTAGAGATACCGATTAATAGAGAAAGATACTAATCCACTTACGAGTGGCAGCGTTGTGACTTTAATTATTAAAGAACTCTTGCTAGAACTGATTTTTTCACTCAGGTAGAACTTGGGAAAATAGAGAAGTCTAAATGCTTCACTGACAGCAGATTAAAAATTGTTTTATTAGCTTTAATAAAGATCCGTATTTTCAAGGTTTTGAGTAAGTATAAATGTAAGGCTGCATGAACGCAAATCTATCACAAATTATATTTCAGAAATGCCTGAAATTTGAATCCACGTATAATGGTGGAGGGGTGGGAACAGAAATACTAAAAAGGATCCGTTAGATCAGCTGTGATCTATCTGGGACATGCACACACTTGTGAGTTTCAGTCAAGGATAGGAGCAGATTCTGGCTGATGTTACTTGATGAAACTTGTGTTGTCTGAAGTGTAAGCCTTTACCTGCACACATTGAGCATATAAAGCATGTGTGCTTCACCTGTTAAATTCTGTCAAACTATTATCTTCAAGGCCCATTTTAATTTTTTCATAGCAGTTTCAGTAAAGATTTTATGTTTGGGTGAAAGGCATTTGTAGAAAAAGTGTTCTTCTTCAAAATATATTGCAGTGGTTGTAAAAGACTCCCTTCATGGTGGTTTCAAAAAGTAGGTTTTTATCTTTAGATTCCAGCTGTTTCCTTTTTACTGTTACTAAAATGGTAAAATATGGTGTGATTAACATCTTTTGATCTTTTAAGGAATTATATTTACTTTGTTTTTCTTCTCTAATACTGTTTCTGTAGGAAGAATCTTAAATCGTTTCTCCAAAGATATCGGCCACCTGGATGACTTGCTTCCATTGACATTTTTGGACTTTGTGCAGGTAATTCAGTTGCTACTGTCAAAGACTTCTGCATTGCATTCTGAATTTAGATTCCTGTATGCTTTGGTGAAGATCAGCTATTTGTCACAGATGGAGCTGAGTTGAATGAAAGTGCTTGTTTGTGAAAGAAAGGTGCGGTTGAAATTTAATGTGTCAGTAAAAAGCTAACATGAGTAATAACTGGCAGGTAGGAGTGGCTATACACAGCTTGCTATTATGTCAAGATTTCAGTAGCTACATGCTTGGTAAATTGCTCCTGATTTGCCTCCAAGCTATCTGGCAAGCTTATTGCTGTTATAAGAAATATGTCCATAGTAAAGAAACAATCAACTCACATGAAAAGATAGCACAGATTAACCTAATTACGTGTCTACTTCCACAAAGAATCAAATGCTTACCACACCATTTTGGATTAAAATAGGTGTGGCTATTTACAAAGAAAAGATTAGTAGTAATAGGGTGAATATAATAGCCTTAATAGGAACAAGTGAAATAAGTTGCTGCAGACAAGAAAGATGGACAAAGCACTGAGATTTTGATGATGATGAAAGGATAAAGGGTTATATATGACATCAGGGTAATTTTTCTGTTGCAGCTGCTATTAATCCTCCTTGTAAAAAAAATTGCAGAAAGAAAAAGCTGCAAAAAAAATTGATCGTACTGCATCAAAATAACATGAATCTCAGAATACACAGAATCATGGAGGCTAGAGAAAGAAATGACTTAGTGGATCATCTGGATCCATTTAGTGGATCAGACCTGTCATGCTCAAGTCAGAAATGTTTCTTAAGGTGCTATTGTGAACTTTGCTTTGTCTCTTAGAGATTGAGAATCTAAACCTTGTTTTGGCTTCTTTAAAAATAAACCAAAGACATTTTGGGTTGAGCAGTCTAATCATGTTGTGAATGCTGAACTCTTGGAGAAAAAAAAAAAAAAAAATTAGTCCAAGGTGTTAGTAAAAACACTTCTTAAGGTAAAGTCTTTTCCTTAGTTTAGTGAAGTTGTTAAAGTTGAGGTGGGTGCTTGTTTTTTCAAAGCATTACAGTGCCACATGTTATTTGGGGGAAGAAATGAAAGTGATGTATTTTACCTATCAATTAAAGCAATTGGGTTTATTTGTGAGTTAGGGAGTTGCTCATAGTGAATATTCAAGGTTTTAAATTCATGGGCTTTTCAGGCCCTGACAAACTCTTTCCTGAAAGTGCAATATAAACATCTTTCTTTAATATACTACTCATTTCCTACTGTTTATACAGATTCCAAATTTTCTTCAGTCTCATTAACTGTCTTATTAGACAGAATATCTTACTTTATTTCAACTCTCTTGGGACAATACATATGTGCCTTTCTTTTTGGCTGGAAGCTCAGGCTGTCCTCTAATCCTTATCCTCTTCTCTTAGCATAGGATTTACATCCAGAAAGTCAAAACCATCTCTTCTGTGTAGTGCTCCTTGGCCATTAGACCAAGCAATGCAGAGGGGTTTGTATTTGCATAGGTTTGTCCCCTTTACAGCAGACTGCACTGTGTATGTTCATACTATATACTACTCATCGCCAGGGCATCCTTTGGGTTCTGTGGTCTTGAGATAAAAAGATTAACCCTTTTACTTAGTTTCCTGCATTTACAATAATGTGAGAGTTCTGTTGCAGCCCACTTGCATGGTGTTTTTATAGCAAGAAACTGTGTGGGTGTTTTGCATGCCCCGGCATGTGGTTTAAAGGCATGTGGGGTTGTCTGAGGATGCAAAATTTGCTGGGAAAATGTTAGAGAAGTCTGTGTAAGCAGAGGGAGCCAAAATTGATGTGGTCTTGTCCATACTTCCTTTTGGGAGCAGACCCTGAAGCAAACTGTCTTGAGAATTATGCTCTCATTTATTGTGAGGGAGCCAACTGGTTTGCTCCAAAAGAAAGCTAAGGAAGGAGGTAACCTGTATGTATGGCACATAGAGAGGGCCAAATCATCTACTAGCAAGTTGGAGAACCTAGTTATTTGACCAGTGTATAGATACTTCAGGCAGTATATGCTTCCCAAAACTTAACTCGTCTGGGATGAAGGAATGAAGGCTGTTGCTCTAGATATGATTGTTTTCTTTTTTCAAGCTCCTACTGTAAACCACATTTTGTAAACATTTTCCCCTCATGTTGATTACTTTGTGCATTTCTCTTAAATTGTCCATTGAATAATTTGTCAAATTCTGAAGTTTGTATTTTAAGTGAAAAGTTTTCCGTTTCAAAAAAAAAAAAAGTAGATGTTACATGTCCAGTACACTATTAAAATGGTACTGTGTTTCAAAGCTTGCCTGTTCTATTTGGCATAGAAAAAAGAAAATTTAGGAACTTACTGTTGATTAATAATGCGCTGCTATCCATAAGACAAAAGCACTTCCTTCTTGGCAGGTTTTCTAAAACTTACTATTCTTGATCGGCAGGCTTGTTGGCCTTTTGAAATTCAATAGCAAAGGGATGATATTTATTTCTGAAGAAGCACAGATTTTTACAAAGGATAAGTGTTATCAATTATGATAGAGATCTTTTGTCGCTTGTTTTGTTTGCAGGTGTCTTTTATAAGACTTCCTATAATCCCTTCAGGAAGAAATACTTTCTCCTTTCTAAAAACAGTATTAGCTAAATATAAAAGCTCTGATCCCAGCCATTGTTGTTGATTCTTTGAGAGACATTTCCCAACATTCATTGTTTAAATGGTTGTCAGGAGGAATCAAGTGAAACTTAATAAACAATGCAGTAACTGGTTCATCTTACTTTGTGTGTAGAAGCTTTTCTTGAGCGGATTTGCATTGAAGAAGTGGTCCTTTTCCTGAGTTATTGCTAGGATCACTGTGAAGCATTCCACCCCTTTACTATATTGGCAAGTGAGTGTATAATTTCTGCACAAATAAAAACAATGTGATGGGACACCCAAAAAGTACAGCATGAGCCCATTTAAATACTTACAAATAAATAAAATCTACTAGTTTTGAGAATTTTGTAATTACAATGAGTACATATTTTAAGGCAATGCTAAAAATTGATAATGTTCTTTTTAGAGTCCCTAATAAGATTTATACACTGCACTGCAGTCATAATGAGCATGATTAGTCTAGACAGCTATACTGGATGAAAATTAATTCCTTGAACTAAAAGAGTTGAATTTTTTACATCTTCTATTGAGTCAATGAAGAAGAAGCAGTCAGTTCTCTTCAAGACAGCGCATAGTTACTGTACACTTATCTGTTAAAGCAAAAATAAAAGGTATATGGCAAGCACAAAAATGCATTACAGACCTTGTGTATTCTTCTGAAAACCTGGCTAGGTTTTGCAAAACTTGCTTTGCAGTAGCTCCCGAACTAGCAACTCTCCCTATGCTTGAAGTTTCCTGCCATCCTTTCTCTCTTTGGTTTTAAGTGCATCAAAATATAGCACACCTGTCTTTGGAGAGATTGAGGGCAGGGGGGGCAGTCCTCACTGGGAGGCGGCAGTCATTTTTTCCTTTGAACTTACGAAACTGAACAGCGTACAAGACATGTCATGTTAGTGCAGTTGACCTGTCTTTTTGTAGAAATTACTGCTATATCCATGATATTTATAAATTAAAAATATGTCTTTTTTTGTGAGAACATGTTTATGGCTATGTTTGAACTACGTGGCTGTTGAACAGAACTATGTGGGTAGATGTGAAGTATAGAAACTGAAAAGAAACCAAAGGTTAAGTTAGGCATTTCAACTGAGATATCTTTAATTGTACATTTACAGTCCAGTTTGAAGCTCATTAAAGTAAAAAATAAACTTTACAGTCTGCAGTCTAAGCCTGGGCCTTATCTTCTGTAATGGATTCTGTCTGGCCATAAGGTTCCACACCAGCTCTCCTGAAAAATAAAATAAAAGGCAATTCTGTGTTCACTGTGACACTTGTTATTTCTACTAAATACAGTACTAAATGTGTTTGTAAAATCAGGTAGTTGTTATTGTTTGTAGGTTGATTCAGATAGTCAGAAAGGTGAATGAACTTGTTCAGTGAAGATGGAGGGGGGACAGGACGTTGTGAGCTGTCACATTTTTAATCACTTGCCTTGGTACTGTTAGCCTCTTTAGCCTCAGTTCTACATCTCCCTTTCTTTTTCCTACCCTGAGTTACATATTTCTTGGCAGGTGTTTTACAAGTAAGTTACAGTCTCCTCAGGTAAGGGACTACTTGTGTGAAACCCATTATAATCCTTAAAACTTTCTAACGAGTTTTAAACATCTACTTTATTTAGATATACATACTTTATTTATGTATTTGTTAGTTTAAGCAGAGGGCAGGCCTGACGGCAGCCTCAAAAACACTCAAACGCAAATAATTGCAGAAAGGTTTTCTTTAGTTGGTATGATCTTGATCATACTATAAATAAGTCCAAGGGGACTTAAGGAGGTCAAGTGGGATGATGATGGGGTTTTGTTGGGATGACTGGGATTTTGTTATTTAATTTTCTTAGGCTCCTCTGAAAATACCAGCTGGTTTACTCAGTGTTGTAACCAAGTGTTGTTCCTCCTCCTGTCTTAAGCTCTGTGGGAGTACAAGGTCCTGTTGATGTGGACTTCACTGGTAGGTTTGGGGCTTGTAGTTTAAAATGTTGTGGTTAAAATACATAGCAATGTCTAGCTCAATGCAGCACTAATAAAACACACTACACTAAATGGGGAAGAGGTCAGCTAAGGAATAGAATAAAAGGATTTAACAAGGAAGTATTAGGAATTAAGGATCCAATATATTTAATAGTGGTTTGTGGACATTAGCTGAGGTATTCTGAAGTGGCCAGTATTTGGCATGCTATATTTTTGAAAGCTCATCAAAGGCTTGTTTTTAGTACCTGAATCTCACTTTGACTTGAGATAGATCTGCAGAGGCTTAACATCTTTAAACAACTGTGGTCTTAGGTGATGCAGGGTGCATACCCCTACTGGTTGAAAATTGTACCTATAAACTGATGGAATACATAGGATGGTGAAATATATTTCAGGCTTTTTTTTTTTTATATCATAATAAATTTTAAAGGGTAGGTTTTTTCCTGTAGTTTCTTGCCCTTTTAATTCTCAGTTATTTTATTACCTGTTAACAGAATTGATTTTCTGTTTTATTTTCTAGTGAATTTGAGTAACTTAA
>VZTL01067427.1:3958-14390 GCA_013400535.1 Scopus umbretta | reverse complement strand
GGGGTTAAACCACAACATTCATAGATATCCAAATCTCAACAGCTGCAGTGAAACACCACACAGAAGGATTTTTTCACTCCTTGATTGAGTACTACATGATTCTCAGCATCAGGTGATTAGTTACTTAGGTCTTGGGTCTTTTCCTCTCAATCATTTTTCTTTTACTTGTAGTACACATATCAGTTTTGCATCTGTGATTTAAAGTAATTCCAAGCTTCTTTTTAAGACAGGCTTTTAAACTTTATAAATCCACCCAAATTTCACTGATTCCCTTCATTTTTCAATAATTTTCTTATTAAAATAGAAATTCTTAGTAATAGATTTGCTTTCATTTCTCTTTGCACCATAACTTTAACATAATCTGCTCATCATCACTTTATTCAGGCTATTTTTTCTTTTCCCAGTTGTATTAGGTTCTGACTACATCCTGGACATGCATTCTAAGATATCATTGTTTTTCATGGTTCTGTTGTGTAAAAAATATTTGCATCACAACATTTTTGTGGGAATATGGTCTTCATTCAATATATGGGATAACAACAATGTATTAATCTTGACACTATATATAGCTCTGATAGTATTAGCAAGAACTTTATCTATATTCAAATCAGATCCTGGCCGTTTGGAACAAATATTTAACAAGCTTCCTTCTAGAAGTGCTTAGCACTTTTCTAAAGTGTGTCTACTCTATTTTGTCAAGATTTTCTCTTCCCCCCTGCCTTTGTATTGCTGATAGAAAAACAAAAAACTTCCAGGTCATTTACATGTCTAATAAATCCTTAATAAGATATTTACCTGGAGAACCTCTCTGAGAACTTTTTCACACACGTTCCTTTGCTTTGTTCCATCAGCATTTTTATCCTCTCTGCCTTTGCAAAAGTCACCTCCCAAGCCATAGAAAACCAACAATATGCACACAGAATTGACTGGTCCTGCAGGTTCTGCTGCCCTTCATACACACCCCTTTCTTATGGTGAGGAAACCCTTGGAACCCTTGTTCTTCCAGTAATGTACATGTATTGTTTTTTTCTGTGATAGGTATAAAATTTAAAAACAATCAAACTAGAATCCAGATCATACCCAATATGTGTTTTTACATTTTAAGGGTTCTTAAACCTCCACTTTCCAGCAATTTGCTTATGTAAAAATTGAAAGATTTATTTTCCTTCCCCCCCCGGGAAAAAAAAAAAAAAAAAGTTAATATTTTTGTTAGTAGCACACAGACAATTAAGGATGTGTGAATGGAAGGCAAAGTTACTGAGTGGGATTGCATGAAAGCAAAATAAAAAATTCACCATAAACTCAAAACAACAGTATTTTCTATTTCTCCTTCCTTCTGCCTCCTCCTTTCAAATTCAGAATTAACTGCTCTCTCCTCAACACAATTAGTGACAGTGCTGCAAAAATTCTTAGTAAACTAAGAATTTAAACTCTAGAGCAGAAAATAGGCCTGCAGTAACATCTCAAAGTCCTATTTTTATTCAAAATGTTTATTTTGTCACAAAAAAGATGAAAAAGAAGAGGAAATAAAACCTGAGACTTTCTACCCTGTTTAACAAGTTACGTATTAAATAGCCTTCTCTCAGCAGAGCTGCTGTGAGGTGATCATTTGGTGATCATTTGATCGTCATTTGGTGATCTATCTAATAGGTTGAAAATCCCACTGAAAGAGAGTTTATATCGAAAGTGATAAAAGAAAATATTAAAAATGTCAGCTTTAAAGTGACCCCTGTTTTTTGTGTCTTTCCTAATCAGAGGGTTAAAGATAGAAGTCAGACTGTTGCAAATGGATAAATATTTTCAGCGAATGAACTGTCTGCAAATTCATTTATGAAATCCTTTAACAAATTCCAAAGCATGTGATTTATATTTAAAGGAACATAATTTAAAAATTATTCTTTAATTTCATTTTTTTGTTGCTTTTTAGTTCTACAAATGACATGTGAGATGGCTTTTTATATGCTCGTTTCAATGCTGAAATTCTTTGACTATTTTGCAGCACTTCATATTTACACTACTTCTTTTTGTGGAATTAAGTTCCAGGTCTTCTTGTGGACACAGAGCATGAGTAGACTGTCTCTACTCAACCCTGCTGTAAGTAGTTAGTTGGTCATTAAGGATGGGTGGATCAGAACAATCCAGGTGCACCATGAGCCACAATGCTCTCTAGTGTAACGGCATATAGAAACGGTGTACAGAAAACCTTGCTTTCCTGAGGACCTGTAAGGACTTGGGAAAGATTGCTGGATTTTGGTCTTTTCCTACCAGCAGTATCACTGGACTACTTTACTGTACCAGATATGAACACAACACTTGGGCCGTAGATGAGTCCTGGATTTACGCCTAAAAGGTTTTTTATATGCATGCTCTTATGTATCTGCATGTCTCACCCATGCACATCTGAATCCTCAAGGTGAAATTATTACTGCGCTTAAACTTATAGGAAAACTACTTCTATGCTAGGAACTGTTTGTTTTGTTTTGTTTTGTTTTGTTTTTTTAATGTCTCCAGTTTGTGTGTATGGGGCATCAACATAGAAATGAATGAAGGAAAAAGTCTTAAAGACTGGGAAGATGATATGTATATATACAAGCTGGTGGAGAAACTTGAAATCAAAGATATCAGAACTCATTTTGGTAATGCCTAAAATTTAAATTGATGATATGTTCTTAGTAGTTTTTACTGTGAATGAGCTACCTATAAGACCAGTATGTAACATTAAAAAACAAGCAAATAACAACAACAAAATAAATTTTAACGTGTGGACTACATCCTTGCAAACAACTGTGTAGTACTCCAGAATTTTTGAAATTTCCATCTGTCCATGAAGTTAGAGTGAAAACACTTTATTAAACTGTGGTCAAGTTTATGTTATTCAAAAGTTAAAAAGTACTCTTCACATGAAAACTGTTCAATGATCCTTTATAATCATATTGCCAAGAACCACTCAAAATGGTCTTTTTGCAAATAACTTACAGTTAACCACATCAGATTCAGCAGGATTAAGCTAAATCGTCTTTTGATATCTAACGTGTTATACTTCCAAAGCAATTCAATGGCGGAGACAAATAGTTAAAGTGCAGGAAATTCATATGCATCCCCAGTGGCAACAGATCTTCAGGGCAGTGAGCATAGGAAATAAAGAATTCTTATTTGTGTTTCTTCCAATTTCTTGACATGTTTCCTCATCCCAGCCAGAACTGCATTGCTAAAGATTCCACAGTGGCCAGTGAAAGGATGAATGGAATTTAGTTCTTTTTTGTGAGCTGTGTGAGGAAAGAGAAGGGACACAGTAAAGCTTTTATTGACCCAACTCCAAATCCAGTGTGTCTAACTAGGAAATTGTTCGTTCAGATGGAAGCCAAAAAAGCGTCTATGCCTCAATGTGGCTGAGACAGCAAAATCAATTCAGAAAACAACAGCTCTGTTTAGTAAGGATTCAAAGGAAGAAAATGTACCTAAATCAATAAATAATATACATAATAAGGCATTTATACAGCATAATATTTTATTAAAGTGTCAAGAAACACAAAATCCATCAGCCTCTACAAATACTGGCTTTTCATAGGCCACAAGGACTAAGTGATTTTTAAAATTTAAACAAAGTGCTCTTAAGGGACAGAAAGTTTTATACAATTTCTCACTGCTTTCTATGTAGAAATGATTTTGCCATGCTTTTGCCTTGCTTGCACTGTAAAGAACATGTATAAAGTCACAAAATCTCAAAATGCTAAGATCTTTCATATAATCTTTCTAATCATGCCCCTGGGATTTTTGCTGCCTACAGACTTACAGCTCAAGAGCAAAGTGCATCAGTGGTGATGATCAGGTTTATAATATATGGCTACATAACTGGCCTTTTAAAGTGAAAGCTGTACCTGAATATGCTTCCAGTCCAACCTTGTTCTCATAAAACATCAGTATTCTTAAACATGGAAACTTAAACTGGTCCATACATATTTTATTTAATCAACAACTTCTACTAATGGAAATAAGTCAATTTATGTTTGTTCATATATGTATATGAAGATGAATTTGTAACCCATGTATATAAATCCTTATATTTCTCATGTTGTTTTTAGGGAGAATACATTTTATTAATATTTGGAAGGCTGGTCAGCTCTACACTGGTTTCTTAAGCCATCAGATGAGTTGGGCACATAATCACCTGCTTTCATTTTAGGTTGGCCCAATCACAAAGTGTCTATGTTTTTCCCCAAGTTACAAAGGAAACTCAGGGTGGAGACACACCTTTTTTAAGTACCTGAGTTAAGGTGATGGGATACAGGCACTAGAGAGGTATAAAATCTCCCATTCTTCATGTTTGGTATTATTGGATTGTTGAGAATTGTAATGTAGCTATTTTCACAATTTTCAATACTAATTTCTGTAGCAGAGCATGAATTTAGGATACTTAGCCTTTATTTTAGGATGTAACTGCAAAACGCTTTATCAGTACTGTGTAAGATGTCCTGCATGTGTTTAGGGAGAAGCATGAGATATCCCTTGTGAAAAAAAAGGGAAAGGGAAGAATGATGAACCTTGGCATCAAAAAGCCTCAGCTGTCTCCCTTACAACAGGGTTAAAATCCATATCTTCTCATGTGCCTTCTTATCGGTGCTCTTGCTCTCCTCTCCATCTGTAGCAGAGATGATCTTAGGAATTTCCACACCTTACCATGCACTTATTTATTCCCAATGCTCCATCTTTTCCTCCACCCTTTCTTTCTGATTTTATAATCATAAATTACATCCAATTTCCCTGATGCTGCCTCCTGGAAGTGGTAGACTTTTTGATTGTTATTAGATAGCATGTTAAGTTATATTGAAAGTAAGAAGTGCAGACTATGTTGAAAACTGAAAAACTTCATGGAATAGATAACAGTAGTTCTAAAAAACTGTTCAAAAAACCTAGTGACAGATGTGCAGCAACTTGCTGGGAATTATCCTGCTTTGGATGAGATGGAATAAAATAAATTTAAGTTAGTATCAAAATATCAAACATAGGTATAAGGTACTAAGTGGAGTGTTCACTTTTGCATGACTCACTGAAAAAAGGCTAAGTTCAACCTTTTGTAGAGTCTCTAACTCTTCATATCAAGCTATTGCAGAAACTATTCTGATTGCTTCAATTCATCATAAAAAAAGCAATGATCTAATCATCTGTAAATTGAGGCCCACACCTATAAGTAACCTGATGGAAGACTGCGGACAGAGAATAAACATAGTGGACATTAACATATGACATCAATTCTCTGTGGAAAGCCTACGTAATTGAATGGAAATGTGATTTATTTACTAGGAAAAGCAGAGCAAACATATTCCACTCACTTATTCTCAGTTGGTGTTACCTGGCGGATATTTTCAGAAAAAAAAGCCAGGCTGGAGAAGTAGGAATTAAGAGATAACTTACTTTCTTTGACACTCATTTGATATTAGGCTTCTGCATGTACTATCCTTTATTTTAGTGATGTAAAAAATGTAAGTAATTTTGTGGAATATTTATTAACCTGAACTTGAGATAAGATGGATCTTGGTCATTGATTCCAATTTTCCTGACCTTGCCCTGTGCAAAATATTTCATACAACCAAATTTTGTTTGTATTATTGTCCTGTATTTTCAGTTCCTTTTTGTACTGATTTTGGCTGGGATAGAGTTAATTTTCTTTATGGAGGCTCGTATGAGGCTATGTTTTGAATTTGTGCTGGAAACAGCGTTGATAATTCAGGAATGTTTTAGTTATTACTGAGCAGTGCTTACACAGAGTCAAGGCCTTTTCTGCTTCACACACTACCCCACCAGCGAGTAGGCTGGGTGTTCATGAGAATTTGGGAGGGGACACAGCTGGGACAGCTGACCCCAACTGACCGAAGGGATATATTCTTNGTAGGCTGGGTGTTCATGAGAATTTGGGAGGGGACACAGCTGGGACAGCTGACCCCAACTGACCGAAGGGATATATTCTTTACCATACGGTGTCATGCTCAGTGTATAAAGCTGGGGGAAGAAGAAGGAAAGGGGGAACATTTGGAGTGATGTTGTTTGTCTTCCCAGGCAACCTGTACATGTGATGGAGCCCTGCTTTCCTGGAGATGGCTGAACACCTGCCTGCCAATGGGAAGCAGTGAATGAATTCCTTATTTTGCTTTGCTTTTTTGCATGGCTTTTGCTTTACTTATTAAACTGTCTTTATCTTAACTCACAAATTTTCTCATTTTCAGTCTTCTGAGTCTCTCCCCATCCCACTGGGTGTGGGGAGTGGGCAAGTGGCTGGATGGTGCTTAGTTGCTGGCTGGTGTTAAACCAAAACACCTTTTTTTTTTTAACACTTCTCTGCATTTAGTTATTTTCCACTCTTACATTGTTTTAAATTTATGTTTTGATGCCATTTTTATTCTAGTACTGTGCAAAGCTACATTTCCCCTATTTGATGCATGAAGACCACTAGGAGAGAGAGATTTATTGCATAAATTTCACCGATGGTATATAGTTTGAGTATTTTAGGACAGGAAAGGACCACATACCTCAGGGGACATAACTCCCTGTTACTGCATGCTACAGAATACATAATATTTAATATAAACTGATTAAGCCTAAGAATAAAACTAGCTGTTTCTCCTTTCCACATCACTGCAGTTAGACTACTTGTCTAGAACCTGATTACTCTGATGGAAACCTTCATTTAGTTCTAAGAATATATTTAATCCTGGATGATTCATACCCTTTTTTTTTTTCTACTGCCACTACTACCCTTTAATTTAAATAACATTTCTCTCTCACAGATGTTTATTCACTAATGCATTTATAGACGTAATCATATGTCTTTCCAACTTTTGTTCTGCTATACAACCAACTGTATTATTGTTACCTCCTCTTGGACAATAGACTTCTCTAAACATGTCATCTATACTTCTTTGAACCTGTTCTTGTTTGAAACCATTTTCCTTTAGACAGGTGAACGAAACTTTACACAGTGATGTCCTCCTAGGTCCTTGGGATTAATACTTCTCTGTCCTTACAGGAAATCCTTTATTAATACAGTCCACAGTCACCTCTACTTCATCTGCAGCAAATGCACAACAGTAATAGACATACACAAACTTCAGTTATATGCTGGTCAGAGATCTCTGATTTCTGCTGAGTTTGCGTATCAGCAATAATTGTCTCAATGGAACGCTCTACTCATTTTTTAAATGCATCTGTCCCTTGGAGGAAGACTGTTTTAAAGAGAACAATAGCGTTATACAAGTCTTTTGAAAAAGAAACAACATTATCCAGTGAAACTTTGCATGTTTAGAAGGAAGCATAGAGTATTGGAATATTGAACAAGGTTTTGGTAGTCGTACTGCAATAATTTAAATCAACACTTAGTCATGCAACTGAAATTCTATAACGCATTGCCAAAAAAAAATTAAAAAGTGTCACATAGCAATAATATTGTATTTCTCTAGCTATGTAAGGCAGACCCTCAGTTTTAACGTAAATAAAATTGAAGATGGAGAGTACCTAAGATTCTCTGAGAAATACAGCTGGATATAAAACTATGTGATGGATCGGATCTAAATAGTAATGACATGCCTACACCTCTGCTGAAGTTGCAGAATTTAAAGAGAACTAGCAGAATGAAAGGACTGCTACACTCACAACTGGAAGTTATCATTGTCTTATTTTAACCATAGCACCTGTATTTTAAAATGTAATCTCAAGAGATGAGATGAGATGAGAAAAGATGAGATGAGATGAGACAAGATGAGACAAGAGGAGAAGAAAAGAGGAGACCTAAATCACAAGCTGAAACAAGAGAGGTGTACTGGATGGGACTGAGAACCCACTGTTGCTTTGTCCCAGATGTTTTTTTCTATCATTTCTGTGGGAGAAGGGAAAGAATATAAGAAATAACATATCTATTAAGTCAATTTCATCTTAGCTTCTGTAAATCAATTTTTTAGGAACTTCCCAGTCCTGTGTACTATTGTGTACTAGTCTTTGAATGGATCTATCCTCCAAGAATTAGCAAACTCTTTTTTAAACTCCCACTTTCAGACTCCACAATATCTTGTGATAAGGAGTTCCACAGACTAACTATTCATCATGCAAAGTTGCTCCATATTTTGTTCAATGCTGATAGATTACTCAACACCTGTCCCCACACCCTCTTTTTTTTTTCTTAAAACGACGAGAAATAGTGAATAGATGTTCCTCTTTCTCTCCTCTAATTTACTAATTATGTAAATAATTTCTTTTCCAGTCATCTATTCATCATCCTGACGAGTCATATTCTACCAAACATCTAAGCTCTGTGCTATTTGGTTCCTCTCATCATCCTCTTGCCTTTCTGATCATCTATTCCAAGGTGAAGCAACCAGAACCTCAGGTGGTATGTGGAAGCTGAATGCACCATATAGGGGAATAATGAGTTTTGCTTGCTCTCAGTTTCTGTCCTGGTACTTGCCTGTTGTACTTGCCCAATTCAGGGTGATGAGCTGATGTATGTGGAAAACTCTCTGCAATGACTCCAACATTTTCTCAGGCAGTAATGCCTGGTTTAGAGTAAATTAATTTCTCTTTATAGCCACTTTATCCAGGGGAATTCAGTGTTAAATTTCATCTGCCTCTGCACTGCTCTCTAATATGAGATTATCTGTAGCTCTTTCAGACAGCTCTGGACTTAATTGTTCTAGCTATCTGAAGTAATTATCTGCAAAACTTGTTGCCTTTTTATACTCTCCACTAGAACACGTATGAATATGCTGAAACATAAATACCCAGTAAAGATACTTGGAGGATATACTAGTTATTTGCTTTGTGAAAACTGTCAATTTCTACCTATCCTGTCTTATTTTTTAACAATTTCCTCAAGAATCACATAAAACTGTTTATAAGAGTTTATTTCTTTGAGAACTTCAATTAAGGAGCTTTGAGAGAAGCTTTTTGAACACTCAAGTACATTAGTCATACTAAAGCACCTTTGAGGTAACATAGGTACCTAAGTGGAGAAGCTATGGGTCTCAGCATAGTCTCAGTCTGGTTCTATGAGGCAAATTTACAGATCTAGCTGAACTACATGTTTTGTATTTCTAGATTATCGTCCCTAGAAACATTCCAGGTCAGGTTGGATGGGCTCTGAGCAACCTGATCTAATTAAAGATGTCCCTGCTTACTGCAGGGGGGTTGGGCTAGATGACCTCTAATGGTCCTTCCAACCCAAAGCATTCTATGATTCTATGATTAATTTAAAGGATGAACTTAAACTACAGATCTCACAAAAATTACTAAGCAAAGATTAAAACATAAGCAAGCTTTCAAAACCTGACAAAATACTAAATGTGTAGCATGGGAATATTTTAAACTCACAAAAATTTTCTAAAGTAGCTCCTAAAATGAAAACCCCCTTAAAGCTACCTGAGCTTTATCCTTTCAGTTTATTTTCATTGAATTTAAAATTAGATTCCAAAATCCAGGCTTTAAACTCTTATTAAGTTTAGAAAGTTCTAACAGCTAATTGATTAGAATAACAGAACAGAGAAAAATAAATATATATTTTATTTTTATATAAAAATATATATCTTAATTTTATATATATACACATACACATGGACTATTAATAACAAAACAGTATATTATAGGATAAAATTATCTGAGTACATAGGCACACCTACTTTTTTCCAAGAGCCTTGAAGTTTCCTTTACCTTTGGGAACACTTGGTTTGGAGACATTCTGATTCTGCCGCCATGAAAATGAAAGGTTACTATGAGATGATGGGAATATCAGACACTAGGTTTATGTAGTCATTCATCCCACACTTCATAGTGGCCAAAGCAGGTATTTTGAAGATATTTCAATACCAAAAAGAGGTCAAAGGCCTTGGCTTAAGAGGCTTCATACAAGGATAATAACTAACAGATGAAAGGATGTCTTAAAACCAAGAAGGTAGAAAGTAATTACTAATGGTAATGTGTCACAACTAGTTTACTTCAGAAATTAAGATCTCTTCGTCATAACAAATAAATGAACTGAAGGAGAATAGTGCAGTATTATCTCTACATTTTTACATATAACTAAAGTTGGAGACAGACCAAAACCAAACCAAACACCTATAGTTTGAAAGAATTTAGATTTTGTAGTCACTGCCATCAGAAATATTCTGCATTCAAAAAACATTTGTCTAAAGAATCTTGAGTGCTATCTAAAATACAAAACCAGCTGAAAACAAGAAGCACCCAGAGGAGAATATTAAAATGGTGATATGAAGTATAATTTATTCACCTTTCTATTCCATTTTCATTGCTGTGTTTCCATTATTGTTTCCTTATTTTAATTAGTGAAATCATCCAGTGGCATAGTGGTGACTCCATCTTCTACACATGTACATACTGCTTGTATGCTAAAAAAAAAATATATGGAAAGGGAAGGGAAGGGAAGGGAAGGGAA
>VZTL01067422.1:80338-96077 GCA_013400535.1 Scopus umbretta | reverse complement strand
GAGTGGCTTGGCAAGCTCCTCTGCCACCTCCCTCAGTACTCTCGGATGGACTCCATCCGGCCCCATAGACTTACGAGTGTCCAGGTGGCATAGCAAGTTGTTAAGTGCTTCCTCCTGGATTATAAGGGGTTTATCCTGCTCCCCGTCCCCGTCTTCCAGCTCCTGGGGGTGGATACCCCAGGGAGAACTGGTCTTGCTAATAAAGACTGAGGCAAAGAAGGCATTAAGGACCTCAGCCTTCTCCTCATCCCTGGTGACCATGTTTCCCCTTGCATCCAACAAGGGATGGAGATCCTTCGTGGCTCCCTTTTTGCTACTAATGTACTTGTAGAAGCTTTTTTATTATCTCTTACAACAGTGGCCAGATTGAGTTCTAGCCGGGCTTTTGCCTTCCTAATTTTCTCTCTGCATGACCTAACGAGATCCCTGTACTCTTCCTGAATTGCCTGCCTCTTCTTCCAAAGGTGGTAGACTCTCCTTTTTTCCTGAGTCCCACCAAAAGCTCCCTGTTCAGCCAGGCCAGTCACCTTCCCCGCCGGTTCGTCTTACGGCACAGGTAATGGCTTTAGGCTTTTATTTGAAATTTGTGCATATATTAGGTACATACCTACCCTGTAATTTTTCTTGATTCCAAATTACTTTGTTATATAAGGCTAGTATGTATGTCAGGACAATTTGTTTTAAAGAAAAAGACAATTTTTCCGTGTTGTAGTTCTTGTGAAAGCTAAAGGGTTTACTTCACAGTTGACTTAAGCACCAATTCAATGATGTTTTGAAATTAAGCAATATGATTAAGTAGTCAAGAAGTAGCTCAGCACACTCTGTGCAAGATGTAGGTCTGCCTGATTGCCATGCAGGTTTTTAGTATTAGCTGCAAATGTATGAATAGGAAGGACAGACTGCGACATGTGCAATGCTTGAAATTTAGTTTGGATTACTTCTATGTGGAAATGTAAAAGGAAATGCTGAATTTACTTTTCAGCAAAGTAGAATAATTTCATTTAAAAGTTCATTTATTACATGAACTACAACTGATATGTTTTTAATTACTTGAATGGTTACAGTTGTCATTGTATATTGCTTAGTAGTAACTGCCATTTTCTGGAATTCTTAGCTTACCAGGGGTGTAAGTATTTCTCCTGACTCTAAATTCAATCCTTATTGTAATATATGATTACATATGATATGTAATTAACACTAACATAACGCTTGCTAGTGAGAAAAGCTTGCTTTTAGAAGTCAGGAAAATACCCATCTGCAGGTATCACTGAAGTTATTAGATAAGTTGAATGGTTTTCAAGTCCATAATTATCAATTTATTTTAAAATTGCCTTAATTCTGAGAAGAAAACTGATTGTAGCATAGAGTCTTGCAGGTTTATCCTGTAGAATATTAAGGATTCCTCCTTTGTTGAACCTAATTCTGTGCCATTTGCAGTCACTGGCAACTTGGTGGGGGTAGGATTAGTCTCTTAATGATGCATTTATAGCAGTATAGAAAATTTTTTGTATCTGGAAAGAAGAAAAAATACCTTCCACTTTTCACAGCATTGCAGAATCACACTCCTCCTCAGTAGCTGAAGAAGTGGGGAGCTCAGAAATATTATATTTCGTTAAATATATATAGTTCTTTTAGTAAAGTCTTAAAACTGCAACTTACTTGGATTGCTAATTAGGTCATTTATTATTTTTAAATTGTTTGTACTGAGGTAGTGACAATGGACATCAGGCCTGGAGTAGTGTCCTTTTGAGCACCATACAGGCAGAATGGGAGTCCTTCCCTCACAAAATATACAGCCTTATATTATCATCGATGTTCTTCATACAAAAAGGTGACTGTTAAAACATTTACATTTGTTTCTAATTAATCATTCAAATAATTTGTCAAAAGCTTATTTTCATGCATGTTGGTCCATGAGCTGGTGTGCAGGTTACGGTCCTCATGCTGCAGGATGTGCTTTGCTGTGCCCTTTGTCCACACAAAGCTCGGCACCAGGAGGAGCTTTTGTTAGCGCTGTGATTGTATGGATAGCCTCTGTATCTGCTCATGGATGCCAGGGCACTTATTTGAGCTGTTAGCATTTTCTCAGCCAGCAGCAGGTCAAGGCTTCCTAGTATAGAAAAATCAGAGAATGAGTGGCTAAGGCCCAGGGTCTTGGTGGTCCACTCCTGCCAAAGACAGAAGGATCTGGAGTGCAAAAATAGGAGGGAGAGACTCAGAGAACTGTTTCTTCTGTGCCTGCTTCCCAAAGCAATGGAGAGGGAATATGAAAAGGAATAACTGTAACATCCCATGACTGAGTGGTCTTCCTTAGAGCCTTTCCCAGCAGTAGTTGCCTTACTGTCCATGCCAGGCTTCCATCAAGAGAAGCCACTAGTTTGGATTTCCAGGGTCTTTTAGTAGGCAAAGTGAGCACAAGGGCATAGGTACTCCAACATCACTAGCAGACTGCTGATATTTGCATGTTTGTTTTATAAATGTATAGCACATAAAGTTCGCCCTGCTTTTCACACTTTTTTCTTGTCCGCTCAGCAACACATTGTCAAAATCTTCAATTTACATCTCTCTAGGCTCTAATTTGATAACAAAAATATCAGATGAGTTTCCAAAGTTAAACTAAAACTTCTCCTCTTACATATTTTCACCTATTTATCAGACAGATGGTACTGATGCTGTATAGTCACTGGCTAGATGATGTGTGGAGAACTCAGAATATTCAGTAACTTAATTTAAAGTACACCTTTTCATTTGTTGCTTTTGTTGCTGTGGTTCTCTTCTATGGCTTCATAGCCTTGGAATTTTTTAAGCATAGCAACCATCATATGGGAATGATATCCAGAATATTAAACTACGCATGGGTAAGTAACTGCGTGTATACAGAAATACGTGAGAGTGCCTCTAACTTGCCATGATGTGTATATGGAACATTTATGTAAGTCTTGTATTTGTATGTTGTGCTTCCTTAGGTCTTGATAGACCCTGTATCTTATGATCACTGGGGAGGAAATACCTTTAATCTTCAAGTGTTCATTTGCAGTGGCTGCACTTTACTCTTACACAACACAATTTGGATGGGCACACAGAATTCCTTTCCAGTGGTTTTGTTCCCTTGGGTTTGTTCCTTCTTTTACCGAAGTCTGTGGCAAACTCTCCTTGACAATGTCAACAGAGGCCAAGTAGAGTGATGAAGTACTCAAGTTCTGTTGTGTAGGGCTATGAGGTTGTTGAGTATGCATCGCATGCATGTCCTCTGGAAACCACAGAGCCACCTCTGTCTACAGTGCTAGGCTTATTTAATCATTATGCTTTTAGATGTTACAGAAAAGCAGCTCCTGTTTTTTGGCAGGAAACACTCCCCCACACCCACTTTAGACTCCTTCTCTTTGCCTCCTCTCCTGCGAGCAAAAACTTTGTCAAGAAAGCACATTTGTTTGGGCCAGGAACAGAGGCAGCTGATATTCAGCTAGTTATTTTGATTGCCTGGCTGGTAGGGGTTGGGGGAACAGATAATGTCAAGATTTCCTCTGCATTCCAGATCTGTTTTCCTCCTACAGTTAGCAGGCAGCGAGTGTGACTTTTCCCACTCAGCTTTTCCCACAGTCGGTAAGACTTATCTGACAACGGAGTTAGTGTCAACTGTCCAAAACTAACTAGGAGATATCTTCCTTTCACCACTCCTGTGCTGTTATTGCTTATCAGTGTCACTCTCCAGCTTAAATGACTGGTTAACTTACAGACATACCGAGACAATTTCACTTGTGTTGCAGCTTCATTGAGTTCAGTGGAGTTACACTGGGAATGAGTTTGGCCGTAGGTGTCTGAAAAGCACAAGTGGTAGGAATGTGATACTAACAGAAGCAAGAGCAGTGCGACAGTCAAAACAAAAAGGAATCCCTGAGCTTTGGCAGGATTCCCATTTCAAATTTCTGGAGTGTGATCCAACAAGGTGTTCATGTTTTACAGCTGGTGCTGCAAGAGAAAAGTTGTTACTCAACAGCAAAACAATTCCAGTGTCTCCACATCAAAAGGTACCCCGTGTTAAAAAAGAACAAAAGGAGAAATAAGTCATAGGATTTCAGAACACAAAGGCTATTGAGAATCATGAGGACTGTGCTTTTAAATCTGTTAGAGCCTTTAAAAAAGACTAGAGTGAAACTGAAACATACTCAACCTGAGATTTTCAAATGAGTCTACAGTGGTTACAATACTGAAATCCAATTACAATTCCACAGAAACAGGAAACATGAAATGGAATTGATACCTCCAGCTTTACTTACAGAGTAAGATGGCTTTCTAAGCACCTCTTCTATCAATGAGGGAAGAGGCATTTTCAGAGTATAGTATCTTCTTCAGCTGGATCAAGTCCTGCTCCACAGGTCTGCTGTAGCACCTCTTCTAGGCAGGTGGTTTGGGGTGGCATGAATCACTCTCTACGGGATATCCCTCTCCCTCCCAGCTTCCCACCTCCCTCAGTTCTCTTTTCACAATGGGTGCCTAAAATTCAAGGAATGGGAATATTACACCTATTGCTATTGAAATTTTATTACCATTTCTGATTCACAGATTAAGTTAAAATGAAGTGTAAAACCAAGAATTTTAAAGTTATGTTTAACTCAGTTAATTCAGTTAACCTGGACTAGCAGTGCAAACAGCCAACAGTGTATCCAGAGCACTTTGTTGCTCTGCACACTTCTCTACACCATGCACTTATCCTACCTACTGTTTTGTCTCCTTTTTTTTTTTTTTTTTTTTGTCTGGACGCCTCTATCTCTGTTCATTTTCTCTCCATTTCCTTCTTTGCAAAATCCAGTTTTAGTTTTCCTCCTTACCATTTCCATTCACTGTTCAGTTTCCTCTTAAAGGCACTGCCACTTTACAGTCTGATTACTCTTCTGCTCGTGATGCCTTACGGTTCCTTCCTTCCCCCTCTTCCTTCTGCCTCTGCTGTTGCCTCCATCCCATACCTCTATGCTCTCCAGAGCTTCTTAGTCCTCTTTGGTTCTCGGTGAAATGGGCAAATGGACTCTGCAAGCTCTCTAAAGCCAGGCATAATACTCCCTGTCTACCCTTGCAGTCAAAACAATATCTTGCTTTTTCCTTCTGCTGGTTAATTGACCTGTCATGATCTGTCATGACATCACCCATGGGTTATGTCTCCTTGACTGGCTGAGGATTAGCCAACTTTCTGGGTAGTAAGCAGCAAGATTTAAAAACTTAAATGCCTTTAAGTAGATCACCTGATTTTCAGAAGGGATTTCAGAAGCAGCTGATGAGTGGTAACCACTTCTGAAAATCGGACCGTGACATACGGTGTAAGACTTAGGGACATAGTTTCTAAAATCATGATGTTTTTGTGCCTAGGCAGAGTATTTCAGACTTAGTGCCTGGCTGTGAGTACATTCTGGAGTCCTTATTGCGAAAAAGAGATGAAGCACTGTCAGAGTTAAAAGTGGAAGTGTTGGAATACACTCATCAGGTTCAGCTGTCCAAGGCAGCTAGAATGATACCCGTATTTAAAGATGAAAAGAAGTCATTGTGGGCAGTGAAAATAATTACAGCTTCCCATATTAATTATCATATACCTTTCTGAAAAAAACAAAGCAAGGTATAATACTCCCAGATGATAATACAGATATAGGATCCAGTACGGGTCTGTGAAAGAGAGGAGAAACAGCTTTTGCAGGAAAACAGGAAGAGATAAAACTTATCTAGGCTTTCCAAACTAATATTCCAGATATCTTCAAAACAGAGAGGAAATAATGTGAGAAATCAGTGTGGGAAGGAGATTTTGATCACAGAACATAAACTTCATAAAAGATCCAAAGACACCCAAATTAAACTTGTCAGTTTTTGGAAAGAAGAGAGGCTAACAATAGGTTGCCTAAAAGAGTTTTACTAGGACAAGTATCATTTAAAGCTTCATTATCTTGACGAGTGAACAGATGGCAAAATCTGTAGCAAACTCAAGATTTCCTAGGGTACTAAAGATTAGAAAGATTTCTGAGAACCAAATTCAAATCACCAAAGCGAGGTGATTTGACAACCTCAAAGCAGATGGGATTTCAATTTACCTAAGTGTGAGGTAATGCTCAGGAATGATCTGAAGCGTTCACTGATACTGCGTACTTAACGAAGTGTTATCATTTCCCAAAAATACCTAGGCAACATTATGGACAGCTTAATTAAAACAGCTCAGTGAAAACAGCTGTTCAATTTGCAGCACTAGTCATGAAAGCAAATAAAATGCTAATTTATATGAACCATAAAGAACAGCATTGCCATTATTATAATGTCATCATATAAATTCAGGAACTGTATCACAGTGACGTTCAGCATTGTCAACATTACAAAACTGTCTACAGAAAGAAACATTCAGAGAAGTCAGTGAGTGATATGCAGGGAAGATGCAATCATTTTACTGAACTAATGAAAAATGTTGTGGCATTAAACTCCTACTCACCTTTAAGTCAAAGGGATATCCAATGAACATAAGATACAGAACATGTAGCACCCTCATGTGCTGGAACCCATTTCCCCAGTTAACAAGGACCATCAAATCAGCAAGAAACTGAGGGCTTTATGCTGACATATTCTTAAGAAGCATGATGGGAGTGAGCAGGGAAAGGGAAGTTAGCACACTGGATGGAATTTTTCAGTGAAGCATATGGGAATTTTTACAATTACTTCAGCAAGTCAAGAATTTCACCATTAATGTGAGATTGTCACTAGTGTTTGGTCTAAATTGTGTTGTTTTTTGGTTTTTTTAAAGAATGATTAGAGCAGTTCTTGTAGGAAAGGAGGCTGTCCCTGGTGATTACTGAGAAGACCTTGTGTTTCATCAGTTCTGCATTAAAAGGGTAATTTATACCTGTACAAAGTAGAGAAAGAGTCTACTGTTACTTTCTAGTAGTACATACAACCCACTTTGCATTTATCCTGCCCAGCTATAAAAGATGAGCTATAGGACAGGAGGGAGGAGGATAAATTCAAATCTGTTTAAGTCCTAAAGGAGGATAATGTTTTCCAGATGAAACGGTATTCCTCATGACTTGACTGACAGTAGTGAACTACTTTAGATCACTGCAAAACCATTTAGCAACATTTCAGAAGAGAAATTTGGAATAGCCTCCAATATGAGGCATGACTAGGTTTTGATTTTCAGATTTACTTCTTATACTGTTTTCCCCTTTAGAAGTGACAGTCACTAAAATGTTTTTGAGGCCTGGACTCTGAAACTATGTATTTGATAATTTTGATCAAATTAACATCAAGGATTACTTAGTATAAATATTCTCTGTCAGGTAAATGAACTGATCTTCTGTCTCAAAAACTAACACTGAGTAAGATCCTGCTGAGTTATAATCCCTTTAGCACCTACTCTCCAAGCAATTTACATGGGGTTTTGTAATGTAAATGATTCAGAAAATTTCCCTGCAATGTAGAACAATCTCAGGTAATTACCGCTGACAAGATTTATGTCAGCACAAAATGATGAAAAGCTGTTGAATTGAGGCTGCACGACAGTAGTGTAAGTAAACAATATGAGCAACATCTGAATCTGCAGCAGTGTAAAAGTGTTCTGACATCGTCCATAGGAACTGATTTCACTAGAAACCATTGCAATGCACAGAAGCAACATAACATCTTTTTCTTACCTTCTTGAACGGTCCCGAATCCATATCTCCTTCATTTGCATGGCACTTAATTGAAGTCAAGGGGCATTGTGTATGTGGAGTCTCAAAGAACTCCCTGCTAATAATAAGAGGGGGAGTTGGGCCAGCTAGAATACAGTGCTCCAAGGGAGTACAACGGAGAGGTGAAGCCTGCTCTGTTCTTTCTGGAATCAACTTTTCAAGTAGTACTAAATGAAAAAGATGGCCCTTTCTGGAAAGCGAGTGGTGGCATTATCAGCAGAGAGCAGTGGCTGTGACCTCTGTCATCCTTCTGGTGACATTGCTGTATACAGCAGCAGGTGATGGGGAAACACGTCCTCAAGCTCCCTCTGCCTTTGGTATGCTGGGCCAGCTACAGAGCAGTCCCTGCTATCACTTTTCTTGCGAATTAAGTTGTACCAAGTACTGCTTTCAATCCCAAAAGAGAAAAGAAAAATATCTTAATATTTTCTAGCTTTCTCCCATGGTGTTTGATGTTACTGTTTATACAATAGTAATTCAATGTCACTATTGAAATTGAGTTCTATGAAAAGCAAATGGGTGCATAGCATAGATTGTTTGCCTCTTGCATGCAGTAGTTGGAGTCTATTTGGAAGACAATGATTATGCTTCGTGTGGCGGACTATTTCATTTCTCACAGTCAGATTCTTTTATATAGACTACACTTATACAGCAGCACATCAGTGTTCTCATAAAGTCTGCTGCCTACTATGCGTGACACCTTATAACTTACCTCTCTGTGCAGATATGTAGTATGGTCCACATAAAAATATAACATAGCTTTGTTTCCAAGCTACTGAGTCTTGGATGAAATTATCTGATTATTCAAACCTGCTCAACCTACATGCAAAAGGCAGGAAGAGCGTAAGCAAAACTGAGGTGAAGAAGCTACAAATTTGGTGTCACAAGTATTTTTTAGTCTTGCAGTTCACAGCTATGCTTTTGCCTACCTTACTATATGAAGCCATTACTGAAGTGGTATTGGACTTCTTCTGATAGCTTTTTTCTCCAAAGCTTTCTGTAATGGTTTCAAGGGCAGTACTACAGGCCTGTTCATGTTTCAACCAAAAAAAGCAAAACTCCCAGCGACGCACAGTAAACTGTTCTCTAAACCATGCAGCTCTAAAAACTGAAACTGCAGTTGTTACTGCTGACTTGTTAATATAACACAGACGTCGACATTTCCTGGTTACTGTAAACACTGAAATGCTTTTGGAGTTAATGGAATACAGGTGCTGCCTGACTCTACCAAAATGTTCTCACAGAAACAGAGACATTTTTGGTTAGAAAGAGCTGCAGATCCACCTAGTCCAGCCCCTTCTTCACAGCATGAATATCCTGCTTCTCAGTGGGAATACCCAGATATGTTAAATGTCATGAAACAAGCATTCTTCCGAAGTTTAAGCTCCCTTATACTAGCAGGAACGGCTGTACCACTTAGCCTGCTGAAACAGAGAGCTCTCTAATGCCAGAGCTGGGTGATGGAGTGGGCTTAGGCAGGCTCTGAGCCTGCTGGGAAAGCTTCCCAACGGAGCTGTGGGAAATGATGCTTACAATCAAATCGCCACCAGCCTTCACTTCGAATGAGACTCAGACAATACTGTGAACAGCCAATTGGCCTTTCTTTACTGTGGAAGCAAGCAGAAATTTAAAATCAGCCTTAACGATTCAAGGTCCTGTAGAACTGTTTAGGTTAATAGGGCTTGGCTTGGGCCTCAGCCAAATTTTGATTCTGGTCATTATAATCTGCCTACCTGAAATTCTATTCCCTATTGCAACTGGCCACGACATTCTTTATTTCCTGTGCAAGAATGTTAGCAGCATCGCATTTCAATTCTATTAAATATATATTTTTAAAACCTGTTAAATAAGTTAAACTAGTAGCTGCATGACCAGCAATGAAGGAAGCTCTGTAAAAATCCATAGCTTGCAACATATTGGTGCTTGGCAATATGCTCCCATCAGTCAGTGCCCTGATTACTAGGAAAGTGTATGCCCATAAGTATTTGTGTATCTGAAGAAAGTTCTTACTCTTATAAGTAAATTGGTTTTGGGAACAATTCCATGGCATTGTTGTTAAAACCTGTTGTCAAGATTGATCATGTTTTCCTGTGTAATCCAGGAGAGTTATAAAAAAAACCCCAGGCTCCCAGGTCTCTGAACCAATATCCAGATATGGCGTGTGCTAAATTGCCACTGACTGCTGCAAGGCTTTTTTACACAAATGTTCCAATTATTTCTACTGTGATGGTAATAACAGTTGGAAGTTTTGAAAAAGAAATAATCTTGGTTTAGACAAGGTCCCAATACGATATTAAGGAAATGAGCACTTTGAGAGCAAAGAAAGATGTAGTTTAGAATAATATATTTTTGTCAAGCAAATAAAAAGGAGGGGAAAAAATCAGACACCAGAAGCTGGAATGAGAAGAACAGGGGCAATATTCTGTGCTAAGACATTTTGTGTTTCAACATAGCTGCTCACTTTTTCAAGGGCATTAATCACCTCAAAATTTCAAGCTCTGCTCCAGTAAAAAACCACTACATTTACACATATAAAATGTATTCCACTTTCCCAGTTGCTTAATCATTGAAGAATTGGCTATTTCTACAGCGACCGGCTTTGCCCAGCCCAGGCTTTCATACCTGCAACATAATACATTTTAAAGATGTCCACCGAGCGTCTTACAAAAGGAAGTGCAAGTTTATTGGCACTTGGTCTGTTTTGTCCGTTCTTCTCCTCTGCTATCTGAGAAAGTGCAAGGGCTTTTGTGGCTGCAGTTCTTCAGAATTTCAGCTTAAGTATCAGCTGTGTTGTCTACTGTACAGTAGAAGCGCTCTGCTTACACAGACAGTAGTCCATCCAGTGATCATTTGTGCCACGGTTACCTCCCTGTCCCCCTTTTCACCATTGCCACAGACCAGAGCATCCTCCTACCTGTCACCCCGGGCCTTCACCTGGAGTTCATCATTCTCCTGTGACAATTTAGGCTGAGTTAAGGAGAAAAGATCGGCGAAGTAGAGGGGTAATTAAAAAGAAAATCTGCATGAGCTAGATAGAACTAGGATGTGAGATGGAGAGAAAAGTCCAAGTTAAGGTGGGCCAGAATGTAAAAATCCTGCTCCATGGTAAAACGAGGAAAATGGTAGTTGTTTCCCAGAAAAATTGACATTTTCTCTGATTTTTGTTCTGTAAGAAATTAATTTTTTGTCATAAGGAGTTTTCCAGATGAAAATTCGTGGTTGTTCTAGGAAAAACTTTCATCCCGTGGTTACCATCTCATCTTTGTTCTTGCTTACTCTGCCTTGATAGACACAATCTGGTCTCCTTCAGTGCATCCCAAATGCAAATACTCTGGCAGTTCTCTGCTGTTACTATTCATTGCAATTCATCCTGCCTTTATGTTGCATCAAGTGGAGGCTACTTGGCTTAAGGCTGAAGGCCCTTCCCCTCCCTATCTATCATTTGTTCAATATTAAAAGCTTGATTCCCACAGTCTGTCTGTACAGGATGCCAGCTTTTGTTGTCTACTCATTATGTTTTCAAATACACATTTGCATGCTTTCTCTAAAGGTGCCCCTCATGCTTGGGAGTTGGTCCTCTGAATATATAAAGAAGTCATATTAACCTCCTTGGAGACCCTCTTGCTAACTTGCTTTGCGTCAATGCCCCCCAAAACTAATTCTGGTGCGCAAACACCAGTAGTTATGACACTGGCCAGTATTGTTTTATTGTTCTCTTGTACTCCACCCTTCCTACCCCAATTAGCTCTTCTCTCCACTGGTGTCTTGTTTTATATTTAGGTTGTAATCTCATGAGGGCAAAGATTGTAATTTTGCTCCATCCAGTTTCTGGTTCTCAGTGCTTTGATAATACAGTTTATTAATAATAATAATAAAGTACCTCTGTACGAACAAAAGAAAAGCTTAATTCCCCCCATCCCCTCCATGCCAGTTTTAGCAAGGGAGAGGGAGCACAGTCAAACAGCAGATACTTTGTTACTGTAGTCTGTATCTGAGCATACTTGGAGCCTTTTCACAGTGAATACTGCAAGAAGTCCTGTTTATTTCAGCATTAATCACTGTGAACAAAAGTGAAAGAATTTGGCCCCGACTAATGAAAGCCAGCAGTGCTCTGCTGTTGGCAAAGTGTGGAGTGATCCTTTCCCAGAGCTTCGGAAAGCTGAGATGGAGAAGGATGAACAGATAGGTGCCAATCTCTTGATAAAGCAGGAAAGAGCGAAACTGCTTTATAACTGATCCCCATTAAAGCTACCTTAAAATGATGATAATTTGCGTATGTAAATAACAAGCAAGGAGAGAGTGCCAGGGAACAAGCTGGAACATTTTGTCCTTGTTCACAATGATTCTTATTTTTCTCTATCCAAAATGTTTGTTTGTTTACCTAGATGTCAAAGAGGATACCTACTCATATGCCCTTGGTGCTTTTCACAGAACTTCAACCACAGAATTAGTATGCAGTTCACTGCAGTCTGCTATTAGGAAAACAAGCAATGGTAAACCTCAAATCTTTTCTTCCCTTCCAGTGGTAACCCAGACTTACAACATCACACTCAGGACATTTAGCCTGTGATAGAAAACAAATTCCAGAGCTCTAGGACCCCCAAAGAGATAAAGATCATTGCCAGAGTTATAAATATTGCTTGATGTATTTATATCTAGGCTGTCTGAGCTACTATTTGAAGCTACAAAAGCACAGCAACACCATTTTGAGAATAATAAACTTCAAGAAGCTTCATTAATTTACAGTTGGTTTCTGAAGAATTAGATGTATTATAAAATTTGGTATTGCACTGATTAGCATCAGACTGCATCGGTGATCCTGTAGTAATAACTGATTTCTTCTTTTGCTTTGTTATTGCTTTTTAAGAGATACAAGTGTAAGCAGCTTGCGTCCACTGAACAGCTCACAGTAACCAAGGATGTACTCTTCTCACATTTTCCTCTGCAAGACGTATCCTGTTTTATTCTTCTACAAACAGACAAATATTGTGAAGTGGTTAAACTAACAAAAAATCCTGACTCACCATAATTAAGGAACAGAGGAAGCAAAGGAAAGAAGTTGTACTTTTATCATAGTCTTTCAGTAGTTTACAAAGTCAAACCAAGATGTAGCCACTTTTCTCTTTCATTAGGCCTGATTCACTTCTTACCAGATGCATGGGAGTTTTTACACTGACTTCAGTAGGACTAGACCAGGCTGCATAATGGAATCTGTAACATTAAAAATACACTGCTAATTAGAGGCCAGATTATTATGTAGTATCAATTAGCTTGGCATTTAATTACCATGGTGATTGGGAGGAACTATAAATTGCTAAATATATAATTAGAACATCAGACTTCTGTGCCACAGTGGCATCAGAGAATGGGCATAATTAGCTCAGATTTTCCCCCAACATTTTACACACTTGCAAGTTTTTAAGATAGACAAATACTGCTTTCATTCCTGCCAATATGAAAAGACAAATGTCATAGTTCAGCTTCTTTTAAGGCAACTGGGAATTTCCTCCTTTCTGCTCATCATATACAGTGTTTTTATTGCAATTACTCTGAGCAGAACCATTTTGGCATGACTAGTATTAAGCAGGAAAACTGCTGTTTCTGTGGAAAATGTGCTTTCCTTTTCTTTCCCCCAGAAATGTTATTCATCTTGTTCAGGATGACAAAATGTTTCAAGCTGTAGACAAGAGCGCTGATCAGTTGGCTACTTACGCACTTTAACCAACAGATGAAAATGCGTGGAGGGAGACCAGAACTTTCCCATTTAGTCACGCTGTCTAACATCCCAAAAGGAAGAGAAACATCTTTGACCTACAAATGATCCCTAACACATACTTTTCTTCAAGCAGGTTGTGTAGAACAGCTCTTACTGTAACTGCTACTACTAGGTGTAATACATCAAAAATACCTGTGCTGGTAACTTGACTTCTGAACAACTGACTATGATTAAAGGCATAAAATAGGAATGGGCCAGTTGCTGCATGAGATATTTTCTCGTTACTCAATAGCACTGTTTTCTTTGGGGAGAAAAGTACAGTATCTGATCTTGCTGCTGGATTTAGTTTTCCACAATAAAGTACCTGAAATTACTTAAGATTTTCATCAGTGCCTGCCACAGAGTTTGGTCTAGGCTTGCCAGTTCAGTTCTGCTGCTGATTATGAACTACAGCCGTTCATAAACTGGAGTTTATCTTAGTAACCTGCGGTGAGATAACATGGTATTAGCAGTTGCTAGTACCTTATTGCTAATTAGCTGCTTTCAGTAAACCTGGAAGTCTGGGGAAACTTTTGATAAAGTAACGTCTTCAAAAATGGTATAGAAGGGAAGAGAATATCTTTTGTTGTATCACTACATTCTGGCCATCACAGAAAGCAACTGAAGAAAGAGAGATCTACCTTCCAGACAGGCTGGATGCAGCAAGAGGGCACATTCAAGCGTGGCTGCCAGAAGAGCACTGTGGAAGGTCACAGTACGGGCTGACACAGACTGGTGCTAGTGGGTAGTGACATAGCAGTATGCTACAAAACCTTCAAAACTGATTTTATGATTTCACCTTTAGACGGCATGTCACTGCTGATCTTTACAGGGCAGCTGAGTACAATCTCGGAAATGAATTTCTTCTCTCTACCTGGTTCCTAGCTGATAGGAGCCTGTGGCAGAAGACAGGCATCGTAGGTCTTCTGTACCTGTAATTGCTGTATTGGTAGGGAATTAAATAAAGTGAGGCAGAAGTCAGAGGCAGATTCATGGGACAGAGGAGCTGATTGTAGGAACTGTAATCCTCTCTTCTCCCATTAACATCAGCAGGAGTTTGCTCTGGATCATGGGATGTGGGAGTATTTACATGATTATGCTGTCCCCCTTCCAGGTCTTGGATGCATCCATCCCTGGAAGGTATCCCTTTTCTCGTAAGAGTTTGTTCAGTCATTTGGAGGACACTGTAGCTGGAATCGCAGAAGGAGGAGTGACACACAACATCTTCACAAATTCTGGGCAGGCACATCATCTCCACTATATCAGATAAAGTAGAGTAGTTTAAGGTGAGCCTTTAAAAATGAACCTTTGAAGAACAGGGACAATGGAAAACAAATTCACATCAGAGAGTAAGCAGAACACATTATTAAAACTGAGTGGTAACACAGAATACATCTGTTTGTTTGCTTTTGGCTTCTATGGGTATTGCTGACATCGCAGTTACGGTTTTAATTTAAACAAGAAGGGATATCAATAATGTTTAACATGACTGCTTTACCAGGGTATTCAGCTGTTTCAGTGTATGGCACTCACTTTCAGGAACACCAGCCTCTTCACAAATACTCTGGAAAAAGAATAAGCAGTAAGTAGTGGTTTGTGACTACATGAAATGAAGCCCCTGTTGTCCTTCTCAGCTGTCGGACTCTCTGCTGCCAGTCGTGCTGGGAACCATCCACTCCATGGGTGGCCAGGGTAGGGAAGGGGCCACTGTCACAACATGACTTCCCAGATCACAGAGGAAGCAGAGACCCAAAATTGGTTTCCTAAATGGGATAAGGGCCCTGATGTTGCTCTCTGGCTCATCTAGAGTTGGAGGAATCGGGATTCCTTTTAGTCTGTACACGTGTGCAAAAAGTGGCTGCCAGAGTAAGCTTTTAGGAGTGTAAGAGCGTGTTAGAGAAGAGGACATGATGTGGATGAAGCAGGGTGAGGGAGGTGGGAGGTAAGTGGGTGGAATGGAGAGAAAGTGGGAAAAGAAATGGGAGAGGCTGTGTTGCGAGGACTGTGGCTTGAGCTCGGGTGGAGAGCTGGTAAACGGTAGACCTCGGAAAAAGCAATTTTCTTTCGGCAAAAGCCGTGGCGTGGGGTGAAGCGCCTTCACGGCTTCCCGAGGCGGCCCGGTGCGAGCCAGGTGTCCTGTCACCTGGCGGCGGGTGCCCTCGCCCTGGAGCGGCGGATGCCCGCTCTTCCCAGCGGGGCTGCCGGTCGCTGTCCAGGGAGCACGAAGCCGGGCCGGCGCCGGTGGTCCCGGGCGCGCTGAGGCGGGCCAGCGGGAGGCGGCGAGCGGCAG
>VZTL01067422.1:55117-80224 GCA_013400535.1 Scopus umbretta | reverse complement strand
GCTGCCGCTACCTGCCCGCGGCCGCCTGAGGGGACGCCCCGGGGGACGCCCCGGCCGCGCAGGGGGCTCCCCGCTCCGAGAGGACGCTCCGGGGGGACGGCCGGGGCGCCAGGGGAGACCTCGGGGCTCCAGCCCGGGCGGGACGGGCAGCTCGCCCGCACCGCCTCGGCCGTCGGCACGGATGCAGTTGGCAGCCGCCGGGCAGGTCGGGCTGCAGGCAAGACGCGGGGTGCAGGCGGGTCGGGCTGCAGGCAAGACGCGGGGGGCAGGCGGGTCGGAACCCTCCCCCCCCAACCCGGGTCNNCCTCCCCCCCCAACCCGGGTCCTGGCGGGCACGGTGGGGATGGTGCCCAAGCAGTCGGGCTCAGGGCTGAGCCTGGAGGTAGCCCACGTCGGAGGCACCTTGTGAGCATCTCGGAAATCAAGAGGGTTGAGTTCGCCTCTGGGAAGCGGGCTCACCTGCTTGTCTGAGCAGTTCTCTAAGTCAGTTGTAGGTCCAGGTTGGTTCCTCATCGGGTTTGCGTGTGAGGAGGACCGTAACTCCCAAAGAAAAATGGTTTGTTTCACTGCAGGCACTTTTATAGCTTTAGGTCACTTAACTGCTCTGGAAAATCGGGCGCCTGCAGTCTTACCGTTCCCAGATGGAGACCAGAGGGACACAGAGCAGGGCAGGTGCTCCAGTAGGTCGGGTAGTATTTAGAGCACTGCTATCGCAGCAGCACATTTGCTTTACGCATGCAAACATACCACTACTTTGTATTTGTAAAACGCTTCATGAATTAAAAGATCTAGAGGGTACGTGCAAGTGCAAGGTAGAGTAATTATACTGGAAAACAATACATCAAGATTTATGAGCAGGATCATGTATAATGAAGTCTAATTTGTAAAGATGGATTCCTCTGCCACATCCTACAGCATTGGTAGGAGTTTGGTGACCTTGTCTAGGCCACTGTGACATGCTGGTATTATATAATACAGAGGTAAATAGTTTATGATATAGGTCTCTAAAATGTGTTTACAGCACATTAGCTCTTATGTACATGCAATTGGAAATTGCACGGTCATTTTTTGAAAAATGAATCTGAAGTGTGTAGCTTCAGTAATGAATTACTAAACCAGCTAATTTTGTAGTGTTACGGTTACCCATAATATTAATCTGTCTTTACATGTAATCTACTTATTCCTATATTAATAGCAGATGCCAGTAGACATTCAGCAAGGATACTCGGCTATTTTTTTTCTTTTTTGGTCAAAGACAACTATTGCTTGATTGAGCAGAGGACCTGGGCAGGCTGCCATGAAGCTGTAGCCAACTTCTTAAAGCAACTGGGTATTAAAATTGATGGAGTCAGACTTTTTATTTAAGGTGGATAGAATACTAATGTCCTGGGTTTATGCACTGCCATAATTTAAGTGCTATTCATAATATGCTGGTAAGACACTGATGCACATGCCCTTTAATTAAATGAATTATCTGACAACGTAACAAAATGTGTACACAAATAACATCTGTTGATTCCAGACATGTTCTCTTGCTCAGATGCTTTTATGTCTCTGGGATTTTTGTCCTTGTTTTTATATTTATTTGTCCCTCTGGCCCCTGGAGCTGCAGTGCATGTTCCTATGCATCTTCTTCCAGCTATCGTTAATGAGAAGGCAGGGAATATAAGATGAGCTAAATGTGTCATTATTTGCTGATTGCCAGACCAGCTTCTCCTCCATTGCAATGGATCCGATCCCAGTCAGGTAGATAGTTGTACAAGTTCCCTTCTTTTTCCCTCAAAGTTGACACTGTGGTTCAGATTGACTGACAGTCAGAGCAGCAGTGTAATTGGTAACTAGTGTTTAAGAGCAATGACTGAAACAAAACAGTTTTAACCATCAATGTACTGTTATATTCCAACCACCAAGCCAAATAAAGACTTGGGATTAAATCATTGTTGTGATGACAGCTTTGTAGGCACTTAAATAGTTACTCTTGGTCTACTTTACTTTTTTATCTGTTAAAGCTTCAGACACCAGTTGCCCAACATACACCTGCAAAGAAAGTAAGTACAAGACAGCTTAATTCATAAAAATGATATAATCATTGGGGTTGGACGAGACACTGGGAGGTCTCTAGTCCAGCCTCCAGCCCAGAACAGGATCAGCACTGGGAGCAGGGCAGGTTGCTCATGGATTTCCCCAGTGCTCCTTGGGACAAGTTTCTGCCCCAATGTCCATGTGCTGGAGCACATGGCAGCAGTAGCAGAGGGCAGCAGTACATGGTTGGGCAGCAGGGGTGTGAGCTGGAGCAAGGAACTGAACCTTGGCTAGAGCAAGGAGAGAGCTGAACCTTGGCTTGGCTGCTCTCAAAGAGACAGACAGCGTGGCTAGGTTGCTGTGGAAAGTAAGCTGTCCATAAAAAGACTGCTACAGTGTGCTCCTTCCCTCCCTCCCTCCCTCCCTCAGCCTTTACAGCAGAGGTGATGAGCAGCAGCCTGGCTCCTGACGTGCTCCTGGGACAGGGCTGTTCCATACTGTCTCTTACTCAGGATGGATCCATGGTGCCCAGCGGCTCTTAGTCCCTCTTTTTCATTCACTGACCGGGATTTGTTTTTTAAACAACGAGTGTACCCCCTACAGTGCCACAAATACCAGTCTTAGTTTTTCTGTGCTTTTCATAATTTTTGCAGAGGTAGTTTACACTGTTTGTTTTCCCACTATCCTTATGGTTTAAGTTGGGATTCATGAACGGATTGGGAAATGTGCCAGAATTTTATCTCTTTTGTTGGAGAGTTATTTGTCTGTTGGGGATCTATTTGCCTGAAAAGTTATATAAAATGCTGTTGGTTTAATGTAATTCTGAAGCACTGTGCCATTATTGAAAGCCATTGCTTTAGGAATTTGAGTTACATATTTAACAGACTCTTTAAAAGTGATGACCCTAAGGTGATTCTGAGATCCCGCTCAAATCATGATCACCTGCTACAGTAAAACACAAGTTGTAGTTGTTACACCCTCTATGTATGTATGTTGTATGTAGGTGAAAAGTGCCACCCTCTATCTGGCATTCTTTCAGTTACTATATACTGAAAAACCCCACAAAGAATATATTTAAGCTTTGAAGCTCAGTACTTCAAAGTCAGGAAATACCAGAGGTAAGGATGCCTGTTGCTGCCTTGTTGTGCAGCCTCCTCGCAGTGTAGGATTGTCTTTTAATCATAGAATCATTAAGGTTGGAAAAGACCTCTGAGATCATCTAGTCCAACAAATGACATGATCACCTCCCCCTTTTTTGCACAGAGTTTTTCCGCCTCGTTCAGCGCACAAAGTAACGATCCCCATTGCTGACTCTGTTAGCCTAGAGCTCCTGGACTGAGCACAGAATTACAAACTCCCTCAAGTGCTCAGGAGCATGGTGCTTAGGAGTACCGAGTTTTGCGTACTTTGTTCCATTAATGTTTTAATAGTATTCCTAGAAGCTGTAAGGTTATACTGTTCCCATTTGACAGGTAGGAACCAGAGGCACAGTGAGATTGAACTCAGGAGTATCAATAACGCTGAGTGTTAGACCTTGCATGTTTTACTTCAATATTCAAATTATGGCCATTGGTGGCTCCTATTGCACAGCAATAACTTGCAATTCCTGGCGGTCTGGTCAGATTTCGTTTCAAGTAACTTGCTGAAAACCAGAGAGGGATGGAACCACAGGGGCACTGTTTACTTGGCATAGTCTCAGAAACATGTTTTTTCCTGTGTGCTGTCTCCCACCCTTTCCTGCATGCCTTCTAGCATCTGCCAGAAATGTAGCAGCAGTCCTGCAGCAGCTGGCTTAGTTGGGTACGTGACTCTGATACACGACTGGATCATTGTCCCTCGTCAGATGGGATCCTAGGGAAGTGCATGTGTGGATGAGGTTCAGACTTTGTCCTAGCGCCTAATGGGAGGAAGGTTGAGTTGGGATTAAACAGGTGATTTCAGTTGTGAGACTTCTGAAGTTTGCACACTTGACTTTGTGACCCTAACATTCTTCTAATAATAGAAAGTTTTGTCTCTGATTTCCTAGGTTTAGCTTTTAGCTGCGGTTTAGCAATCCACAGATTGCTGTCAGGATTTCTGCTCTGTAAGGCTGCCACTGCTGTGGCTGCAGCATCGATACACCTTCAGTGTTTTTGCCAAATCTCTTCTCACCTGAGCTTCGTGTCCCACAGTATGTATGTATGTATGTTCTGTGTCCCACAATATGTATGTGTGTTTGTTCTGTGTTCTTGAAGAAATTATATCCCCATTTGATTAGTCTAGCTTCTCAGGTACAGTTCCTCTTATCTCTTCATTGACATCCTCTCTACTGCCCACCTGCTGACAGCGGTACAGGACAGAATACCCCTCAGCACTGTCCCAGCTTAGCTGGACAGAGCTGCAGAGCTCTCCGGGAGCAACTGCCTGAGGTGATTTTGGGGAAGGATGTTGGATGCTCCCACCCTGTTATGGGCTTGGCTGTGCTCCAGGCAAACGGAATTTGGGGGTAAGCTTTCCATCAAGTCTCCAGTGGTTTGCTCAGGCTGACATTTCTCAGTTTTATAACTTGGACAGATTTTTCAGAGACTGATGCTGGAGTGACTCTTGTACCTTCTCTGTGAGGTTACAGGTTTTTGTTTCAAAGGATGAAGCACTAGTTTCTCAAACAAGCAGCATGAAAATGTACAGTGGGACAACACACCATGGACTAATTTTATCTTAGAAATGGATCACCTGCAGCACCAAAAATTTGAACAGGAGCATGAGGCATGCTCATGATTAAAAGAAAATTTTAGTCTAAAGTAGCCAAGATTAAGATCTTTAAATGGAAAGGTTTAGGTAACCTACTCTTGGGTATCCCTAACTGTTCAGGAAGACCTTATACACTGATTTGCAGCTACAAGTATCTCTTCAAATGTGTCTGAAATATATTTATGTCAGAGATGAAACTGAACATTAGCTGAAGTAGGGCAGAAAACGGAGAATAATTTGTTCAGCAGAAAGTAATTGCCACTTTCGGCATTTGGCAAAGACATCAAGGCAATGCCCCTTCTCCTCTCAAAAGTAACTTGTGGTTGGTTTATGGGTTATCGTCCTTTTATTGGGTGCAAGCGATCAAGCCTGTGTGTAATTGCGCTTCTGGTGACATGGTGCTCCCTGGCACCAGCTGATCTGTTGATCCTGGGGAATATGGAAGAGAAGAGTGGGTCTTAAAAAACTAGTGGTCACAACCAGAACTATATGAATTTTAGCACAGTTTTCTGTCACGCCTGTATAGAAGCAAGAGCAGCCATATTTCTGGAGCCTAATAAAAGAAGCATCAAATCTATAGGTGCCTCTTAGTTTTTAGTTTTCAGTTAAAATGAAATTACTTTTACAAGTTTGTACCCTCCGAAGCAGAGCTCATTATTTCTGGTGTAATGTATCCTGAGGTCAGTGTTAGGAGAGCCCAAAGGCAGTACATGTACCAGGCTCCCAGGTCGTCAGAGAACCCCCGAGCAAAGGCAGGAGTCTCGATATGGGGCCAACCTTAATCCTGCTGCATCTTGATGTTATTGTATTACTGAAATTTCACCTTAATTAAGATCTTTGTGTACAGTGCAAATGCGGCAGGTTAGTCTAATTAAAGCCATTCAAGAAAATAGTGGATTTTTTAATAAAATAATTTTGCCAGGTCATTTTCATTAGGGAGTGTGGGAGAAGTGCATGTGAAAAATTTAGTATTTGTTGTGAACTGTTTGGTGGGCATACTTTTACATTCTGCTTTACAGTCATGCACATATGTTTTCAGAAAGCAGAGATGTTGCAGTCTGTGTCCCCACCAGTGCACTGGAGAGTACAAGATGCTGATACTCATGTATGTTGATAAGATGTATATATATGTAAACTCCCCCCTAACCCGACCCCATCAGTGGGAAAAGACTGTTCTTTGTCAAGCAGAAAAGTTATGAAAGATGTTCTTTATTCAGGATGGAGTGCTTCAGGGAAGAAAGAAAGTGACTTATGAGGGATTCGCTTGGTCAGGCATGCCAGGAAATTTTCTGCTTTTGTATCAATCCTAAAGAAAATGTAATAGCCAAAAAGTAGTCATTGATCTCATAAATTACATTAATCGCACTACATATTCTATATTAATGTTAGGACTTTTTTTTAGGTTAATTTCTTTAAAATAGATAGATGTTCTTCTTTGCATGCATGTTATGTCAGCATTCTATAATTTCCATCTCCTTCCCTAGACACTCCCTGAAGACCAGCAGTTTGGATCTGAAAAGGGGGCGATGGTGGCAAAATACCACCATTGTTAGTTCTGCTGTGCCGCGTTCTCATGACCCTTAGCACAAGAAGTTAATTCCAGAAATACAATTACAAAAATACCAATATGCTTGACCTGCCAAGTATTTCTGTATCAGCATGAGACTGCGGAGGGGGGTGATGGAGGACTCCCCACTGTCTCAAAGTCCAGAGAAAGATGTAATTTTCTCATACCCACTCCCGTGGCTCCGCTGCTGTTTGCCGTGTAAGGCTTGGAGTGACTCTGGAGGAGCAACAGAGTTTCCTGGGGTAACAACAACATTCATCTTCTGGTTTTACATTTAATACATAAATTTTATATTTGAACAAGTCCTGCTTCTATCAGAGAGAGCTATAACCAAGAAAGTTTTCCTAAGAGAAATTCAGTTTTGGTTTCTTGGGGAATCAGTGCTGGTAATAGGACTGGATACCATTTGAATCAATCAGTTTCTATTTGATAGCTATTTAGAAAGTATTCTTGGTAGGTCTCCTTCTTTCTGGAGCTTGGCTGTTCACTGATTTCAATGACACATCAGTCTTTAGAAAATGCCCTTTTTTTTTCTAGAAAGATATGTCAGTCCTTTTATAGTACATCTTTCTTTTATTTTTTTTTTTCTTTTTTTGCTACTGATTTTGTGTGGTTCCTTGAACATCCACAACGTTCCTTCAGTTCTCAGTAGACAAATATTTCTCCTTATTTCTCCACACATATAGATGGCCTCAGTTCATTCCACCTGTAGATGTTTCCTATGTGACTAGAAGGCAGCTGATACCTTGTCAGTATGCTACACTATGCTTTTATGGAGGATTCCTGTAAGCATTGTAATTATTGCTGATGTTTGCAGACTATAATATTGGATACAAATCATAGTACTATTTTTCCAGAAACAGTATATATATAGTACTATATTGTTTAAGTTCCTGTACATTTAGATAGGTGCATTTATTGGTACTCATATTTTTCTATGATATATAGGACCTCATATAGAGTGATATAAATACTTATTTGTCCGATGTTAAGCTGTAATGACGTTTTTCCATCCCAAGATTGCTTCTTAATACCAGTCATGGCATATTAAATTATTTATTCTCTCAGTTATTTCCTATTAGGTGTTTTGTATTTATTTGTACGGCTGTAATGCTACAGACCCCTTTTCATATCCCTACGCAAATGACTTTATAATAATAACTATGCCAGAACATTTATATAGAACGTCTATATACACAATAAACTTTTATCTGCTAGGTGAACACTATAATAATTCCCATCAATACAGCCTTGTTGGTGACTGGCCAGCAAATTCTTAGACATGGGAAATTTCTGGACTCAGTAAGGCCCTGGAGACTGGACTCAACTCTTCTGCTTTCCCAACTACAGTGGGACGTGGTGTTTAGTTTCAGGAATCAGTGAAGTCTCGGTTCTGAATTTTGTGTTACCGCTTTTTGTTTGAATGAAAAAAACCTCTTCAAAAATGTCCCATGTTGTAATGCTTTTAAGGATTCTGAGAACTTAGATGACTTAACAATTTGATTTGTGCAATACTTGCCAGCCAATGGCCTTGTTTCACAGCAGTGGTTTGACATACGTTTTTCTTCTTGTGTTTTGTATTTCTTGTGTTTCCTGTGAGCCAGATGTTCTGTCTTGCTCTTCCTGATGTCTTTTGTTTTTCTGTCATAGCATGGCCAATTCCTGTGCTGCTATATATCATAATTCCTTTGAAAATCATCCCCTTGAGTCACAATTCATTGAGAAACCTAGCTTTCACTTCAACTGAAGCATATTTTAATATCAAGTTTGAAAAGAAAAGCTTGAAAACATGAGCTTCAGAGTCTGAAAAGACAGAAAACAACAAAAAAAAATGTATTTTGTAAAATGTCATAGTTTTAAGCCAGACTAATGATTTTAAAGAAGTTATGCCTGTCTTATGATTCTTGGAAATTATTACTTTTTGGGAATATTCTTTTCAATTAATAATGAATTTGTGATGATTTCTTTTGTTTGTTAGAGGCTTAAAAGCATGACAGTGTAACAGGCTCCTTGACTGACGTTAGAGATTCCACAAGAAGACTGCACTTCTGAAGCTCCTCTGCTTGTCCCGTTTATAGTTCAAAATTGAAAATATTTTGACAATCAGACAATCCTGGTGCAGCTTGTGTTGCAAATAAGCAAAGATTGCATGTGTACAGATCTGAGTGCAGCAAGTAACTATGAGACAAGAAGGGAACAGGAACATCTGCAATTCAGGGCACCTAGTTCCAAAAACCCCAAAACTCAAAAAATCAGTGTAATTAATTTAGGTAATAAACAATTTCATGTGAAATACTCTGCCCGTCGTTCCAGTAGAGGGCAGTGATTTACATACCGTAATATCAATCAGTATGGTACACAGCATGCATCACAATGCTAGACACGATAACTGGTTATACTAAGATAGTGCAATATTCAAGGCATACTAAGTCCCTCAAGGATAGAGTGCCACCCTGAAGTTTTAATTTCTGTGCTTTTGCAGCAGGACTTAATCACATTTAATTCCAGTAGTGTTTATGCAAGTCCCACTCAGCTCACTAAACTAAATCACCTCCACGTGCCCCGATGCTACATGCAGAGGTGTGCAACACATACCCCCAGTTTAATGCCACAAAACCCCCAGACTGAGGGACTGTGACACAGCTCTTACATTATTTGGGTCCCTTAAAGCCAGAAAACATGCCAAAAACTATGTGTTTGGGTCCCAAGGTAATCACATGAGGTCCAAAACTATACAGTGCAGATATAGCCTCTGTCACCTGCAGGGTGCTGGTCTGAAGCAGTGCGTACAGACCAACTCTCTATCCCTTGGCATAGTGTCCTGAGATTACTTCCAGCAATTACTACACTTAGCAGTGTAGAAGTAGACCAAAATTCCTGAGAGTTAAAAAGCCTGAGATGCTTTCAGCAAGCATGCCAATCAAAACTAAAACATATTCTGCTGTATGTAGTCATCAGAGTGAACTGCATTTCAACAGATAATTTCATTGAGATAGTGATTTTTTTCCCCTGTTGCTGTTGAGCAGTAAGTACATAGAAAAGTTTTTATGTCCGGAGATCATTTTTACGGATCCAGCAACGTGCTGTAGTACAGTGGAAGAGGAGGCTACTGAAACTTCTAATCATTGTGTTTCTTAAGTGGTAACAATTTGATTCCTAATCTATTTCAAAACTACTACCATTTAAAATTTATGCCTAGCTAAAAATTGTTTAATCTGTGAGTATTTCTTTAGCAGCAAGAGAAGTTCACTAACTCCAAAATAGCTTTCTTAATTCTGTCAATAGTTTGCACATTTTACTTGTCACAAATCTAAAATAATGTGGGGACAATTGGTTTCTTCTGTTGCTAAAGCGAAATGAATGGCACTGGTGCCCTGGGAAGCTAAGCAGCATGTTTTCCAGGGAGGAGGGATTCATATCCCAGGCCATGATGAGGTAGAAGACACTGAACCTTCACAGGTCATTTAATAGAGCAGCACTTAAAAAAGCCCAACAAACTGAAGTATTTGTTCTGTTATAGAAAGAGTTTATAGGGAAATTACCTTCGGCACAGAAGCCTAGTACAAATATGCCTTATATCATATGTAGATCTGTTTGAATCTGAGCTAATTGTTGCTTGAAATATCTTTGTATTTGGGCTTTCATCACTGCAATTTAGGAAGAAATTCAGGGTAACTGTCAGCTCCAGGAAGGGGGTAGCTTGGGGGAATGACAAAAGAGTTAAGTAAAAACCAAGTCATTCTTCTCTCAGTCAAAATACTGAAGAATTACACTTAGCATTGGAAAAAAGCATTCCTAAAGATTTAGGATCCTCCTGCATTGCTTCATAGCTTGGACTTCCTAAAGTGCATTGCATACATGTCTAAGTTTATTCTGGATTCACTGCATGGAGGAGTGAGGACCTGAGCATTTGTCCCAACTTTTAGGTTGTTTTCAATGTGCCTCTCATTCTTCTGATAAATGTACCTCTTTTTCCCTATCCCAGCCCCACTCATCCTGATCTGCATGACATGCTGTTTCGTAGCTTATCCAGAATAATGCTGTAGTAAATTATTTGAGACTGTGAGTCATTTATGTGCCAGCTGACTGCTGAAAGAACATGCGATTGGCATCTCACGGTTTTGCTCATTTTAAGAGGTCTCTTTAACATAAGAACAGGTTTTATCTAAATAAATCAATTTTACAGGGAGATTTCAGCCATTGGATTTGTAGTAAGAAAGAAACTTTTTATTTTTGACGTTGGAGAGACCACAGCTGGGAATGCACCCATTAATAGACTCAAACAGATGGATTCTGACAAGTCCGTGAACTATTCACACTCTTTTTTAGCAAATATTTTGCAGCAATCCCAACTTGCAAATGCTGCTTCAGAAACAAATATGGAACTCTCTGTCTGTCTCAAGGCACAAAACAAAAGAATGATGAGTGAATTCAAAATACTGTGGGTTGAGTATGTATATGATATTCACTGGAAATTTAGGAAGGAGTGTTTTCAATGGAGAATACTTATGCCTTGATGCAATAAATGTTTTGAATTATAAATAAAGTCATAGATGGTAGGGTGTCTTTATAGATGTAGTGAAGAGAGGATTTTCAGCAAAGGCTGTCACTGCTTTTTTCAGGAAACAAAAATATTTTCCATTTGTGGCAGTCACTGTTGGAGAGAAGGTAAATACATGTCTTCAAAATAGCTTGCTAAATAAAGTAGCAGAAATAGAAGAAAACAATACCATACAGGCAAGCACTAGAGGAGTTGACAGTTACGAGAAAACTGATGGGAGGAGGACTGCTGTGTAATAGTATAACTAGTGACTCAGATCATGTACTTTCAAGTGAAACCGTGGCACACATTATTTCTCTTCAATTTTTTAATTTGAATGTGTAGCTTAGAATGTTACTGAATGTCACTGTATTTCTGGTATCATATGATACCAGAAAGCATTGGAACCGGCTGCCCAGGGAGGTGGTGGAGTCACCATCCCTGGAGGTGTTCAAAAAACGGGTAGATGTGGCACTCCAGGACATGGTTTAGTAGGCATGGATGTGTTGAGTTGTCAGTTGGACCAGATGATCTCAGAGGTCTTTTCCAACCTTAATGATTCTATGATTCCATGGTTCTATGATAGGAAGGTAAAAATAACAACTGACTCGTCTTTTCTGTATTATTTATTACTTCATCCACCTTTACCGTATCTTTTATTACTCTTCTCAGTTGAGGTTTTCAAAGCCCTATGACAGCACTGAGCCCATCAGCTACCTTTGAACAAACTGGGAAATTATATAGCCAAAAAGGCACAGCCAGCTTTCAAAATGTCAGTAATTGCCATTAACATGCATAACCAAACACATGTACTGAACCTCTACCTGAATTTCTGCCACATGGTGAGGTGTTTGGGGTTTTGCCCTGTTTCTTTCTTGGGAAGAACTCTTACAGCTGCCTTAATTAATTAAAGATTTGGACCATTTTTTTTAATGTCAGTTACATTAAGAAAAATAAAGAGCAACTTATCCAAAATTGGCAGAGACGCTCTGGATTCTGATGTAAGGATGGCTTTTATCATCCTGACTTGACTCACTCCATCACTCCTGAAAATAAAGAAGCATTAGGTCCTAGAAAGTCAGAAGCATGTAGTTCTACATCAGCTTGGCAAATGAGTATTTTGGTAATCACAGATGTTCTCTATATATGTCCCTAACAGCTCCAAGTGCTTTTATTTGAGAATGAAGCTGATGATTTGATTATGGCCTTAATTCAGCAGAGCACTTTAATACTTTGTAAATTTAAGTGGTTAAGTGTTCGACTCATGTGGACTCATCTGTTTTGTTACATTTAACCTCTAAACCTACAATATATTATTTTTTAAAATATTGTCTATTAGATCGGTGGGGCAGGATGCGTGAGTTCATCAGAAATGGGAATTTACCAGAACATCTGTATTTCTGATGTATAATAAAATAGAGGATAGTATACCTAACCTGATTCAAATAGAGATCAAATACATTTCAGAGTCTAGGTTAGACAAGACACCACCAAATAAAATTGACTCTGAAACATCTGTTTAGTTTTACACAAAACCATACACATACATAATCACAAAACAGCCTAAGCTGTTTCCTTTGAAGGCACCCTAAACAAGGACAGCAGGACGAGTGTTACAAAGCCAATGCATATATATTAATCGTGGCATGGCAGCATTTTAAAGAAACCATCAAATTCAGAGGGATTATAAAACAGCTGTGATGACTTGTAGGTAGGAACACCAGGCTTCACAGAGCTGTTTTTTAAATCTCTGTATTCTAGGTCACAGCAGAGGCTATGATGCAGAGTGCTTGCTTTTTCCCTCCTGTGTGTTGCTTTCTCTTAAGGGAGGATCATGACTTTTAGAGGGCTGGAACCATTATCTCTTCTTTTATGGAAAGGATCGGTTGGTGCAATCGTTAGGGATCTTGAAACTGGGAAGAAGTTTATTGCTGTGACAGATCGGGCAACATATGGAAGGAAATAAGACGTTCTCCAGAGACAGATTAAGTTTTTGCCAATGCATTTTATTGAAATTTTGGAAAATAAACAGGTCATTAATTGGATCCAGATTTAGCTACTGCAAATTGTGCAAAGATGTTGCAAACCACATGCTTTTCCCTATTTGTTTTTACAACCCTTTCTATTTATGGATGCTCTTATTTAATGACTTATTTCTTTAATAGAGGGCATTGTTTTGCACCAGAAGTCGCATCTCTCAATTAGTTTTGCCAGTAGATGCCCGAGTAAAACATACATGTTTACATAGGGGACAAAACAGTCAGCAATAACATAAGTAGGAAGTAAACAGTAGGAAGTTGTGGAATACAGTAGTTCTTGTAAAATTAACATCTAGTTCATCCCTGGGTTCCTTGGCACATAGCAGTTTTCAGTCTTTCTCTATGCAGACCCTGCTAGTGAAATGGTAGAGACAAAGACACCTAATCCAAGGACTGCATCCTAAGACTTGGCTTGCCAATGGAGGTGTGAATACAACCCATGTCAGCATTTCCCTGGCTTTCCTGAGGTATGCGGCACAGTGACCGATGTACCTGTCAGCCCCAGTTTCAACTTGGTCTCCAGATCAAGGCTGGATCCCCAAATGGGAATGTAACAGCCAAGTCAGCTAACCTGTACCGACTGACAGAAACTCTTGAGAAAAGAAATCTTCATTCCTTGTCCGCTTAGCTTTCGTTTAGTCCTCGGAGTACAGGCATTATGTTGTGCTCTATCCGCAGTCTTGGTTCATGTTATAAATAACATACAGGGTGAAAAGCATTTGCCCTGACTTGAAAGCAGCGAGTCTAGTGGGAATGCCTTGTAAAAGGATTGAGCTAGTCACACAAGGTCCTTTACAGTCAAGACAGAAATAGGTACCTCTGAAAGCAAGTCCTGTCATCCTGAAATAGGTGTGTGAGACAAGGGGGATGAATTGCCCTCCAGTGGTGCTTATTTCTCTCCATAATCCTAGCCAAGTGACAACACCAAAGACCTGCCTGCATCAGTGACAGGCAGGGAAAAAGCCGTCTCTTCAGCTCCCTCCTGGGTACATTTGATGTGGAAATCAGTGAGCCACTAGCCTTGCAGAAGTTTAATTTTAGAGATTGCAGCATCTCTGTCTTCATTTTAAAGTACCTGCTCAAGTAAGCAAAGCAGGAGATCGAGTTGACAAGGCGCCTGTGACTTCAGTGGCACTCGAACATGCATTTAGAGTTACGTGTTCTGACAGGAACCAGCCAGTATTCCTGAATCTCACATAAATGTACTTCCCTGTTTCCAGATTATTCTGGCGAGGCAAATTGTGAATTACGCGTGTTTAGAAGACTTCCAAATTTATCGTAATAAAAGCCACATGATTTTTTTTGTGATCCCTGATTCATTTAGCTAAGCAGCAGTGGAAGCAGCCATGCAGATTTCATACTGCATGCTTTAAAGTGTGTTTTAAGGTTACTTTTCAAACTACTAGTTAGTTATCCAATGTGTGAATATTTGTTGTACTTGGTATAGTGTCGTCAGTCAGAGCAAAAGTCCGTCAGTCTCAAGTATCCTGTTTTTCACAATAGCTGCTAATGGATACTTAGGAAAGAGTGTAAGGACATGGCAAGTTTATGGTATGACCTCTTAGCTTCCAGGTTTCAGTAAACAGTTTCTTTGCTCATGTTGTTAACAAGGCTGCCAATTGGGAACAAAGTAAGAGGGAGCTTTACGATGTGACTGTGCACTTCCTAGCTAAGCTACACCTAAGCTGGTGAGACACAGAGTCTGTTTCCCGTTTGTAATCTTCTGGAGATGTGTAATCCCTCACATCACAACTGCTATTTTTAAAAGTTGTTTTCAAATCATTCGTAGGTGTCACAGCCAGAGTTGCCTCTCTGTCACATGAACTTTCACTGGTCTGAGCAAAGTGGGAACAAAGTTTATTTTTAAAGCAATACGGATTTACTAGTGGTTTGACAGCAAAATGTTCAGAACTCTATTTGGTTTTAATTTATCATCCAACCTATTATGTTTGGTAACATATTAGGAACCAGTGAGTATATTATTTGTCTTAAGTTCCTTAGGACATAAAAGGAGGAATGAATAAAGCCTGAAATACATGAATCTCTGGTTTATTCTTTTGCTATCCAAGTACAGATTACATACAAAGTACTTTAAAGCCAATTCTGATCTCAGCCACACAAGTGCAAATCCTGAACATTTACAGGGTAATTAGTGAATGCTGGATTGGAGTAAAAGACCTCCACAGCAGCATTGTCTGGAAACTTTTTCAGGACCCAGTTTTGGCTTAATTTCATGTCCTTATAGCGAGAACAGCACTTATCTATCAAAATGAAATTGAAATTGAAGGAGAAAATTTAAAGAGAGGAGGAAAAAAATCAGCAAACATAAGCAGAATCAACCTTTTTCAAAGGTCAGGTGCAATTTCTGTTCTGCAATTTTTAGTTGCCCAACTTGAGATACTTCAAAGAGGTCTTATGCTCAGACTGAGGAAACAACACTCCCAGAAAGTCAGAGCTTTGCAAGTGTCATGGAAAATCAACCCAAGATGAGTAGTAGTTCCCTTTGAAGGTTTTGGCCAAGGAATTTTTCCAGTAAAACTACATTCCATAAACATGGAGCAACACCTTAAGTAGCCAACAACAAATGAGGAACACTGTGGGGTTGATTTGAAAGACAGCTGTATATTCAGAAAGTGGGACACAAAGGAAGCCTGATGGAGGGACTTGATAGGGTGCCAGGATAAATAGAGGATAGACGGCAATATTTTTGTCATGCTGGAATCAAGAGAGTAAAAAAGAAATTTACGGCTGGCATGGACCTTATCAACCAACTCTCTTGGTCTGCCTGTTTTGAACAGAGGGGGAATCAACAGAGGAGGAGAAGAAGTCTTGGTAAGTGGTTGCTGGAGGAGGGAGGAGGATGTGCAAGGTAGTGTGTAGGTGTACAGAGCTAGAGAAGGGAGATGTGGAGAAAGAGAATATGATCCAAGGCAGGGCAGCTGATACGGGGAGGAGGGGAGAAGGAGGGAATGTCTGCTGGAGAATAATTCACCCTGCCTTCATTGCTGCAGGTTTTAGTCTCTCTCTGGTCCGTTCTGCTCACTGAAAGCATTTTCCAAAGGCTGGTTGTGGGCCAGGAGGAGTAGGCTGCCTGCACTTTCTCAGGAGAAGCAGCATGGTGGCTGGCAAGGGAGCTATGGGAAGCCATTTCCTCTGCATGGCTCTTGCTATTTGGCAGGCTTCCACTCTGTGAAAAAAAAAAAAACACCTGCAGCTTCTTGGCCAAAATTACTTTATCCAGTTAGATACATCAACTCTACAGTGTCTGTATAGTGCAGTGCAAACTGTGAGTTAAAAAAAAAAAAGGTGCAAAAATGAAATACAGAGTCTATAATTGTTTGATACTCCTAAATCTTCTGATATGAAAAAATAATAATTTGGGATTAAAAGCTATGGGCATCCTGCATTCTCTTTCAGACATACAGGGCAATTACTGTACTGTAATATAGATTATGCTAAATTCTAGCTTCAGGCAAGGGATAAGTGATACATGCATGCCCCACATTTACCCTGACTTCTTTATTTGTGAGGTTGCCATTTAGGCACCAGTATGGCTAAAATTATGCAGCCAGTTAAGCGTGCAAGTGTGTTGGTCGCACTTGCAATGACATGGTGGGTCAGCCTTTAAGCGGGGCTAATGACCAAATTCACTGCTTATCCATATTATTTTCTGTGCAGGACCCTTTCTGTTCTTCAGGGATGCCCAAGATGGTAATCTGGGCAAGGGAAGAAAACATCATGTGCACCCTGTTCTCCAGGGCACAGGCAAGCACGTACCCAGATGCCATGGGGATGGACCTCAACTCTGTGCTGGATTCAGTGTCCTCACTCACCCTTGCAGCAACAGCATAGCACTGCCACCTGTCAGGCCATGTCAGGCCAGATGGTCCTGCGCTATACCAGGGATGCTGGGTGCCACAAGATGTAATTCAGTTTGCTTCGTGAGGGAGATGGGAGAGGTGGAGGCAGAAAGGGTCACTGCAGCTTCTGCAGAGGGCATCCCTCCTGGGGGCACTTGCCATCCCATGTAGCGCAAACTCCCACCATGCATCAGCCAAAATGCCGGCTTTCCTGGGTCTTCAGGAAGAGCAACCTGCAAAGGGGTGGCTTTGCTGTACCTAGTGGCTGTCTTGCTGGTGATGGTTTGGGGATTGTAGAAAAAAAAGGAACTGTTAGTGAACAAAATACTTTATATGCATCCTGCAGAGTACTTCCTTTTGTGCTAGGCTGCAGTCCAGCCCTAGAGTCAAGACCCAACTTATTGGTTAGTGCATATTGCTCTGCAGAGCCGCATGTACAAACCCTACATCCTTGTTACGCAGTATTCACAAGATCTGACAACATGCATTTAATAATATCTTGGGAAACCTGGGGCATTATGCAAGTTTAAGCAATAAGTGTCTCATCTGAAGGAACCCACTACAGGTGTAGGACCATTCTGAAGGGTATTTATTTTCTCCTGGCTTCATGCAGTTACAGTAGACTTTAGCCTACCTCCAGTGGACTGATTTTGCTTGTAAGGAAAATGAAAATTCCTACAAAATTATATTTCCTTTTTTTACATATAGGTACCAAAGTAGTTAAGCGAGGCAAAGATTACTGTTAAGAGTCAGAAAATTGATACACAGAGAGGTCATACAGCTTCCCTGAAGTCTTACAGCAAGTCACTGCCAGGTAGCCCTGTGCCCTAACCATTGTGTCAGTCTGCCTCACTGGACCAGAGACTGAAATCATGCCATGAATATTCATTGATTTCAAGGAGCCTGGAGAATTTGATGTCCCCATGCATCAGTCCCATGCTGTTGTGTTTGAAATAGCGTTGCCAAGAGCTATTCTGTCCTTTTTTGTTGTTGTTGTTGGGGGTTTTTTTAATTTTACAAAATTTAACTTTGGCATTGTCTCTCTAGCACAGAGAGAGGAAAAAACCCTCTCTCAAAACCAGATCAAAACCTGAATATTTCCTCTCTTGCCCATTTCATCACCATGGTACTGGAGTCCTGTTGAAAAGAAAATAAATAGTGAAGCCCTCACATGAAGTCTGCGAAGGCATGAATCTTCAGCTGAGATAGGAGTGTTTGCCTGTGGTTCAGAGTGACACCAGCAGTAGGGCCGTGTAGGGATTTACCATGTATTTGGATAACATAGGAAACTAAGTTTATCTAAACACTTTCTTACGTTATCACTGTGTTATCCAAACACTTTGGTAGTGAGACTGAGAGATTAGGATGTGTGTTAGCCCACCGCTACTTAAATATATTTACACAGTTCCTGTGGGTTTAGGTTTTAGAACTTGGCTATAGATTTGGCAGATGGAGTTGCACTAAGGGTATGGAAACTACTTTTAGCTCATTCCTGTCATAATATTCTCCGAATGCTTTGGCAGAGGAGGTCTGCCACCTGAAATGTCTTCCTCTTTTTTGACTTCGATTTTGACCTCTATTTATTATCCAAACTTTTTTTTATTTTTTAATTTACTGTTGAGATCCACTGTCTTCAGGGACTTCACACTGTGGGATGCTGGCTGTTCTTGGCTTGGGAAGAGTTCAGCTAAGGCCAGTGGAATCTATATTCATATGCTGGTGTGGTTTGACTGAGAAAAAATGTGATGTTTAAAACTGAACAGGAGTGAGACCGTAACGCCTAAATTAGCAGCTAGGCACTGGATGAAACAACCAAACCCTTGCAATGACTTTACCCACTGGCCAGGAGCACCTGGTCCCTTCTAACCCCCTGGGCGAGCAGAAAGGATGGGAAGGTCACATCCTCTGAGCTGGTCATTATGGCCAACAGGCCACCGGCTGATGCTTCACCAGCAAATGGGCCAAGAGGGCACGGAAAGGTTGTGTCCAGGGAAATACTGGCTATTCCGCAGGCTCCAGCCACAAACCACAGGAGTGGTTATTTTGATGTATTTATGCACTAGCAATGCTGTTAGGATCCCACTTTTACATAGTCCACAGGGTGGGTGCAGGCTTGTTAGCTCACATAAGAATACAGACTGGCCACTCCAGGACAGACCACGGCTCCATCCAACCCAGTGTCATGCGTCAGCCAGCGGGCAGTTGCAACTATTTTGGGAAAAATATAACACTGGGATAAGCATGTAGTGATGCTATATCCATTATATGTCCTACCTGTGTTCATGTGGTTTAGGGAGGTCCTGAGCCACGAGCTGGAATTTTGTGCTTAATGGCCCTTGCTGGATTTTTCTTTCAGGAATTTATCTAATCTTTTTTTTAACTCTTCTAACTCCTGGCAGCCACAGCATCTTCTGACAATGACTTCCAGGGGTCAGCTATGCAAATATGAAGAAATATTTGTGTCTGTTCATTCTGAACCTGCCTCATGATCGTTTCACTTACTGTTCCTACCTTCATTCACTGCAAGAAAAGACCACAGCACTGCCAAGTGGTGGGCAGACCTTTGTAGCAGCATAATGACGTTTGTTGGTTTGCTCTCAATTAGTTTTCTAAAAAATTTTAAAATCCTCTTTGCTTTTTTTGTACCTACTAAGCAGTTGCATTGGATTTCCATAAACCTGTCCAAGATCTGTTTCCTCAGTGATAATAGCTCCATTAAATACATCACTGTTCACAGTGCACTGTGTACCTTTAGGGTGTTTTTTCTCTGGTACATTTATCAGCACTCGAAAAGCTACAGTTTTAATGCCTTATCACTCAATATTGTAAGAACCTTCAGTGTTCCAACCAGTTTCTGTTTTGACTTCTAGACTAATTTGATAATCATCATTACATTTTGCAACCTCACTACTCAGTCTCTTTAAAAAAAATCATGTATGGATAGTAGTCAAAACAGGTTCCAGCACTAGTATCTGTGGGAGTCCACTGGGAACCTCACCCCATTGTGAACATGGAATATTTATTACTACTGTTGTTTCCTGTCTTTAAGCAGCCATTAAGCCACAAGTGGCCTTTTCCATTTTATCCCTGATAGCTGAGCTTCTTTATGATCTCATGGTAGAGGACCTTGGAGGAGCCTTTTTCAAATCTGTTACTATTAATTTTGGTGATTTCACATCCCTGAGCTCCTCTATGGGAGGACTGATGTGAGGAATCACTTCGGCCTTCTTACCATGACCCTCATCTTTTTGGCTTTTTGCATGTGTTTTATTTCTGCAAGTTTGCCTGGGTGGGGCACTTACTGCCCTTTCCCTCTGCCAGGCTTTGTGCCCATAAACGCACGCTTGTACTGAGCCTGCAGAACGCCTCTAATCCTCTGCTCGTATTAGAGCTGCCTTCTGTGGTTTGGCCAGGCCGCTCGTGCTTTTGTAATCAGGAGGTACACTTTATATTGGTACTAGCCACTAAATGTGTGGATCTGAAAATGCAAATGGATAATCCTCTGATGCTGGAATGGGGATGCTAGAACAGAGGAAAAAGGTATAATGTACTAGTCAGAAGCCTGTTCTCCTGGTTTGAAGTTTGTCAAGGGTGTCTCTAAGCCTGTCTCTCATGCATAAGAAGAAGCCTTGCTTAGCAGTATTAATTTTTAAAACTCGCGATCAGACAGTTGCACAGAGGCTGACTTGCCTCCAGAACACATCAGTATCAGGCTTTCCAGTGAAATGATCCTCTGTTGTAACGCTGTGCGGCTAGTAGCCGCTTCCATCTCGCTTCCCGGTGATGTCGAAATCTCACATAAACAGTTTTCCTTTTGCCCCAGTCCGATTCCTGGCAGCCCCAGACAAGCCGCAGAGCCTCGGCGCCCCAGCACAGCCTCAGGAAGAGGGTCGAAAAGCCCCTGAGCCAGAGGGAAGCATTTCTGGCTGCTCTGGAGACCCTGCTGTTTCATGCCCTGTATAAATAAGTTTGCAGCCTGTAGTAATCCCAGCTCATCTCTCAAACAAATGCCTGCATTCAAACATAAAACATTTTTCTTAAACAGCAGGCAATGAACTTCTGCTTTTAAAAGTCCTGTTCCCAGAGACACGATTCAAAACATGTGAAGTGAAGCCCTTACAAAATACAGTTTTGGGTTCCTAGCATATGACTTTTTTCACCTCCTAAATTTGAGAAAGGAGGAATTGCCTGCTGTTAAAACATGAGCTGCTGTGCAGGCATCTGTAAAGGCCGATACAGGTAAGAAATATAAGATGTGTGGATAGGATAGGGATAAGATACATGGGTAGGACTCCAATATAGGATATATTGCATATATAGGGTATCGGAGGTTTGGCCATAATCCAGCAAATGGAACTATTCTTCTACCTGCAGAATTATAGAAGGGAATCCAGAGATCAACAAGTTAAAAGCAGACGCGTGATTTTTTTTTTTTTTCCTGTGACCTGAAAACAAGAGTTTCCGGCTTCTTCTAACTACATGTCACTAATGTTAATAACAACTGTGCTCCTCCAGTGGTTAGGAAGCGGTGTTGTTCTCATAGCACCACTGCTTTCAAATGAAGAGAAGCCATCAAGTTGCCATTTAATTTTAGATGCGATATAACAAGATAAGTGCAACTAACAATAAAAGGGAAATGGGTCACGGCGGGAAGATGAAGTGGCTGATTACTGTGTGAGAACTGCAGGTTCAATCCGAGCCCAAAGAACTCCATGCTGCGCACGACATCATGGACCTATCTCCCAGTTACTTAGGAGGGGTGAATTATAAGACATGAGTAAGCGGTCCTGATATACATGTGTGTGTGTGTGTTTGTGAATACAGGTGGGAAAATGCTGTTCATCTCAGTTTACCCTCAGCTATCCCGCTGCCTATAGCATTGCCTCATGTCTACGTGAGTAATACTCTAAGACCAAGGTGGTGCATAGAAACTCACACTGTTGTTTTGCTCAGAAAAGCTGGTCATAAGCGGATAGTTTGTTATGTGATATATTTTAGCATTTCTAGAGTACACTGCAGTGTTCTCTCCAGCTGACTACGGCGCCCTGCCCTCAGTGAAAGGGAAGCAGATCTCAAGTGCTGCCTGTGATACTTTGGTATATGGATAGCCCTGGGGCAGTTTTTTTCTGCAAATAGTTTGCTCTTTCCCTCTCACACCAAATGCAGTTTCAGAGAGGAAAGGTGGAAGAGAGACATAAAAATCAATGAACAGAAAATCAAGGGTTGCAGTTCTGCCTATGAATGCATACAGAGAAGAGTATGCATCCTTGAGCTGACTTTGTCAGTTATACTAATAAACACTGTGCAGGTGTCAATAGTGCTGTGCTTTATTAATAAACATTTAAGTGAAACTTCCTGATCTTCCAGAAATTTTCGGTATCCATCAAATCACTGTTTGTCATGTTAGATGTCTAGCTGTGACACGTAGGTTTTACACTATAGGTGTAAGCACGGACATTTCTGATTCAGGTTTAAAATCACTAGTTCCAGCTGTGGTTTTATGAAGGAATCTCCATTCCTGTGTGGAACAGTCACGGCATGGGAACGTGGGGTTGGGTTTTCCATCTCATGGGCTGTGCTGCTGCCATGACAGGCAGCAATCTCAGGTGTGTGCTGGAGCTCCCCCACAGCCTTTGTAAAACGCACGGGGAAGCTTTCATCTTGAAGTGCTTTTATGAGATGCATCAGCATGAAGTTCAGTGTTGCTCTATTAACTATTCCAGAAACAGTCTGTAGACTGAGACTGAGATATGAACTAGCGCTCTTATGTAACAGCTTAGGCTTCTGTAGTACTTTTTGTCTGAAAAAATTGTCGGGCAAAGGGGTTTCCTCATGTGAATGACGCATTTTTGAAAATAAACAGGGAGTGTCAAGGCAGTCTCTGAACAAGGAGACAGTCATTTTAGAACTATGCAATGAGGACTACTTCTTTCCTCCAGTGTGCACAACTTCAAGCACAGGAACTTTAAAGGAGCACCGCAAGACCAGCTAATTCTTGTTGTTTCTTGTTTTATTTGACTAATATGTAAGTGCTGGATCGGAGCCAAAGAATTCAGCCTCAGCAGAGGCAGCGCTCGGCAGCGTCGAGCCTGGAGCAGCCCTCTGGCTCTGAAGTTGTGTTTGGACCCTTGTGTCTGGGAGGAAGGGAAAATCATCGCCCTACAACGGAGGCTCCTCATTCTGCCCTTCGTGACGGCTGAGATGTGCTGTTGGGGGAGCTGGGAGGGCAGCTCTGCCCTGTCACTTACCCTCTGGCAGGGACGTGGGAAGCACGGGCAGCCACAGGGGCACTGGGGCTGGTGTTTTGCTCTCTGTTACAAGCATATAACTGGGCTTGTTGAGCCCTTAATGGACTTGTTCCCTAGTCAATACCTTACTCAGGCTCTTGCCTTAGTTTTTGTTTCTTTGGGCTGGCTTTTGAAGCATTGCATTTCTATTAAACTGCTTCCTGGTCTTTGGAAATACTGCAAGGAAGAATGCAGAATCCCATTAGCTGAAAAAGTCAATGCCTTTTCCAACAGAAAAAGAAATCCCTATGAAAATTTAAACAGAGTGCTGTGAAATGTTAATAATTGCTTTTTTCCACTAGCAATAGCATTTTATAAGGAGAATTAGATCAAAGGACTGCAGATTAATCAAATAAGAATTTCCCTGCACGATGGTAATGTCTCTTTGGATAAATACTGTGCACATCATTGACACTCGAGAGTCTCTGAGATACTTATTCTTCAAAAGACAGCAGCTGAGTGACTGACACGCTGACTTGGCAAGCTGGGGTGGGAATGGAAACCATCCCTTTCCTGCCGCTCAGGCTCTCTCTTACTCGCACCTGTGCGGCGATCCTTACTCTTCGCTTCCCACAGCAAGGCAGGTCATTCCCGCTCCCTGGCTGCCAGTGACCAGCCCTGTTTGGGAGTATACATGGTAGTGGTGCCACCTCTTTTCTCTTGAGTTTGAAGTCCCTGCTGGGAGTCTCAGAGAAGACCATTCAGCTACTCCTGGAGCAAAAAACAGCAAGTACAGGATTTGCAGGTGCTGTAGATGGTAATAACAGGTAATGGAGGCTTTCAGTCTAGAGCATTCATTTTAAATTTCTAGTATCCAGAATTATATTTCTCCATCTTACAGCACTGCAAAAGTCCCACGTCAATTAGGAATAAAATTCATAAGGTATAATGAGAACAGATTGCATCGCAGTAAAACCCTGCCCTAAGGGGTTTGCACAGAGCAAAATTTTAATGAATAATTGTGAAGGAGACAACCGTCCTTTCCCCCCTCACTTTTAGGGGAAGCTACCGCTGACCTTGCAAGCTAGCCTGACCCTGTCCTTTGCGAGCAGGCAGGTCCCGGGCAATGCCACCCCACGGCCCTGCCCTGGTGGGCAGCCTCATCCAGGCTGAGGGTGGGAGGAGAGCTCCATCGTATGAAGGTGCGTTGTGACATCTTGTTGGCCTGAAGGCTGGAGAACAGGACACAGACAATAATGTCACCACAGGTAGATGTCCAAGTGGAGTCTGGGGAAGTCAAGATCCCCTATGGACTGGCAGGGGGCTTGAGCCCCTTTTGCCCAGGGCTTGCAGCCACTCCAGCAGCGCTGTCGCCTCCCCCTGCCCCAGCTTGACACTGGCCTCCTGGAAAGGGACACGGATCTGGGAGGTGGCAGCATGGCTCCTGAGCTGTGCAGGATCTGTGCTGGCTGGCCACCCTGCCGCCTTCCCCTGCCATTGCTACCTGCACATGGGTTTTGGCAGAAGCCCGTTCAGCCGGGTGGGTGGAAGAGCCTTCTGAGTCACCGTCATTTCCAGTTTTGTGATCCCATGAAACTGATCTCCAGGGCTGTGAAAACGCTTCCTGTGGGCCAGCCGTGCTCGTATCAGAAACTGTCTTGATCACAAAACTCTGTGGCAAGAGCTCTGCTCCCTTAGAAATCAGCTCATGCTAGGGGTGTATGAAACCAAAATATTGGTATTTGAAAATGTAATGGAAAATTATTTGACAGGTGTACTAGGAGGGCATTTTTGGTATATTTTTACTCGAATTTGCTGCCCGCTTGCCGATAAAAATGGCGATGTTCTGCCTCCATTTGATTAACTAAAGAAAAGGTGCGTTTTGCAAACTCAGTGGTTGATATGTAAGACTGAATGAAAACAGACGACCCTCTGTCTCTTAAAAAAAAAAACAGCCCAAAAGATGTTATGGTGAGGCACCTGAAGAACAGTGAATCTCTCCATCCCCTTCCCCTCTTCCAGGCTGTGACCAGTTCTCAGTAACCCCAGCACTGGGGACTCTTGGGTTTTGTTTGCTGCTGAGTGCCTGCTGCTAGGTGGTGTCGGTTTTTTTCCTTTTTTT
>VZTL01067422.1:921-55093 GCA_013400535.1 Scopus umbretta | reverse complement strand
TTTTTTTTTTTTTTTTTTTTTTTTTCATATCCCGAGGGCTTCATTTGTTCCAGCGCTCGTTGTACCGTGCGGTTTTGGGGATTCAGACAGCCCTTCCGTAAACGGACTTTTTCCTGGCACACAGGGATACGATTTTTAGGAGAGGAGCGAGGGCACCTTCTTCCAGAGATGAGTCAACAGCTGGGCGGCGTGGGGCCCAGGAGGAAGAGGCTTCCTGCAGCCCTGCCCGCTCCGAAAGAGGCATTCCCGAGCGGCTCCAACTTTCTCTTCCGGGCCTGGGAAGCGGCCCGGGGCAGCCCCTGGGGGTGCCGGGGGTGCCGGGGCCGGGGCAGGCTGCCCGGCCCGCTCGGCAGCGCCGCTTCCCCGGGCTGCACTCGGAGCGATTGGCCCGTGCGGATCATGTGGGAGCCGCAGGAATCCGGAGTTGGAGCTTTTGGCACTCCTTTTGCTTTTAAAGCGCTTGCTCTTTGCAGCTCCCTGGGGCTTGTTGCCTCCCTCCTTTCATTACCCTGATTGTAATCTGGAGTAGCCACGGCGGAGACGGGCGGAGCGGTTTTATAGGAGCGGAGATGCTGAAGCAGGTGCCCAGGACTTCGGGCACCGGCTGTTACTACCTAAACTCGGTGTCACCGGAGGGCCAGGAGATGTACTTGCGATTCGATCAAACCGCCAGACGCCCTCCCTACAGGATGAGCAGGATTCTCGCCCGACACCAGCTGCTGACGAAAATTCAGCAAGGTGAGTTGCTGGCAGAGGCTCTCCTTAGCCTGGCGTTGTTGCGGGGTCTGCAGGTCCCCTCTTTCGCAGGAGAACAGGGCTTAATGCCTCCCATTTCGCGCTTTCTTCCTGTCTCTATTCTGAGCTACCCTGGCTAGAGTCAGAGTTTGAAATAGTCATTCATACCTTTCTGTTTCTACACATACACACACACACACAGAGAACCAAGAGACAAACGCTAGTGCATGATTATCTATTAAACTAAATTATCTTTTAATCATAAACTACGCAGTAGCTTATGTGCTGAAGTTTGTCTTTTCTGACAGGCAGAGCAGTTACTGGCGGCAGTACCTCTGCTCTGATTGCTACTGGTAAAATCTGCCTGTGGTAAAGCAGAAAGAGAGAGAATAGATGATCATCCAGTTAAAAACAAAGCAGAAGTCCAGAGTGGCTGGAAGAAGGCAGCTGGGATAACATCCTTTGGAAACAAGCATGTGTAACTGTCAGAGGATTAGAAAACTTGTCACATGTCCTTAAAAATAATTGCTGACTTGGCTTTCTGCAGCTGCCTGTGCAGTTATCTGGGCAGTCATTACAGATGTATTGATTTGGGTTTTCTGAATATGTATCTACAGCACTAAAGCTAAATGCAGATTGGTCTCAGAAGAAACCCTTTGGCCTGTGTGTGCAAATTAAAATCATCTTTAGAACCGTTACTGCAAAGATAAAATAATAAAAGCCAACTGTACAGATTTTTCCAGACTAAAAAGGAAATCAATACATAGTTTTGTATTGATCTTAGTTTTGTATAGCATTCTGTTTCCAAGAATACCAGTTTCCAAAGTGGATGTGGTCCTACATGCAGAAAAAAAGTATGTCATGCATTTGTCAGGAAAAAAAAAAAAAGTCCTGAAGAGGACAGTCACTTTCTCGACAGCTTGCAAAAAGATGTTTCGTTCTGCTAACTAGGGGCAGGCATAGAGTTAGCATTGTTTTCTGTCATATCTGGCAAATATCACAGGAACTGGTGCAAGCTTCTGACCAGCAGCAGTTAAATGGAGTGGCTATTTCTGTGTGCTGCTTTCCAGAAAGATTCTTTATATGTGTGGCTCTCAAACTCTGGCAGAAGTACAGGGGTATAGCGATGAAACATCTATTGCGTTTATAAAGAAAACAATATATAATTCTTTGGCCAGCTTTTAAAAACGATGAAAATGATAGTTTCTGTGGCAGTTAGGAAAACGCAGTTCTTTGCAAGGCAGTCTCAGGAACTGGTCACATTTGAAGGATACTGGTCCTCACTGCAGCTCTAATTTCAGGAAGGATATTGTGTCATTCTGTGTACCCAGTGTACAGCCTGGACTGAATGGAAAGAAAGGGTAATTGATTTCTCTCTAGGTTTATTTGAAAATGTTTTGGGTGCAGTGCTAGTACCAGCTTAATTTTCAAGCAGCAGCTGTGGATGAGATGGATTAACACAACTCCTTTACCTGTCATGGTGCCGTTTAATGTTCCCTCTTGTAACCCATAAGCCATCAGCTGTCCAGGACAGACGGTGCTTCCAAAGCCACCCAGCAGTGCCGAGGCTTTCCAGAGGCTGCGTGGTGGGACAGGGAGGAGTTTCCAAGCTGTAACTTTTCTGCCTGCAGCTTGTTGCATGGATGGTCAGTCTGTGGTGAATAACTTCTGCTGCTCTGCCACAGCTTTCCAACCTATCCCATGCAGAGCTGTGGGAAATGACGTTTGTATAGCGCCTTGATGATGTGATATATGTTACAGTTCAGTATATGAAATATTTCTGTATTTTGGATTGCTAAGAATACGTTGTCAATTCCTTCACTTCTTTTACTGATGGAAAACTGGGGACAGAGTCCAGCGTTGGTTAAGTGTCAGTTCACTAGCAATAATGAAATTATGTGTGCAAGTAGATGCTGATGTCTGAGTCCATATGTACAAATACACACATCTAGTGGAAAGTCATATGCAAGGTGCACATTTTTTCCACAGTGCCCCAACTACTGAATAATAATTTTGTTACAGTAGCTGTGATAGTAATATGAAAAAAAGCTAAGTCTGGCTAGTATAACTCAATCTGAAACCCCCAGTTTACACTTCGGATGAAACCCTAGACCTGTCAGAGTGACTGACAAGACTTTTAGGAGGGTTCGCAGAGTGAACGTGTCTCCTGTGCCTGCCTTATTCAGGCTGTAAGCGGTGTGAGGGTAATGCAGTCAGTCCTAGTCCCAGTCCCAGCCCTGGTCCCAGAGCGTACTGGAAGAGTATTGTAATATGGAAGGAGGAATCAGCCTGTCCCTTTAGAGGTGAGTGAGTTTTACCCCATTGGCAAGTGGGATTCATTACTAATGGAGTGCCGCAGAGCAGCTTATCAAGAGTGTATTGAAAAGTAAATCAGGAGATGCAAGATGAAAACCGAAACTTGCTTTCAGTCACCCAATTGAGTAAAGCATATAAATCATTATTTAGTCTCCTTGAATTTGTATGTCCTTGAATCATACATTTTAAGGCCATTAAGACAATGCATTTGAATGCTGCTACCCCAATTCTTGTGTTAGCACCCCATCTAATCATTGTTTGAATTATAGTATATATTTAGAAAAACATCCAGCCTGCATTTTAATATTGCTGGAACAGTGAATCCTGCCCGGTTAATTGCTTTGCTGAAAACAGATCTGCCACATGTTTTAAGTGCTAAGCTGCCTTGGGGCTTGTTTGAATACCTGCTCTCTACTTCTTGTGCAGATATTTTCAGTTGCTGGTTTTCCAACTGGAGCACCCACAGAAGGAAACACTGAAGTTTTTACGTCAGGGATATTTTTCCTTAGTGAAAGGAATGATTTACAAAATCACAATGTATACAATGTATACAACATATAAAGCAGTCAAAGCTTCCATTCCAGGTTAGGAACCTGGTTCACTGATGCAGTATAGTACAAAGTGTTATATATATATATAAAAGTTAATATACTTCTATCTTTTCAGTCATTAGTTGCATGTACTATTCCAAGTGATGCTAAATTAATCTATCATATTGTGCAATACAACGTTTCTTCCTCCTTTAAAAACACATTTGCTAAGAAGCTTTTCTTTGTATTTTCCTTTGGTGTTAGTTAAAAATAAACTAAATGAATCATTAGAAGAATTATGCTATTTAATCATTTCTAAAAAGAAAACCACCACAAGGGAAATGAAAGGAACTAGACTGTTATTTTAATCAGATCATACTTTGAAAGTCCTAAATATTTGGTTTATGTACACCACCGATTCCTTCAGGCAGAATTATGTGGTGGCCTGTGAATGTGAGTAGTAATTATCTGTCTGATATTAAATAGGTATTTTCAAAATGTGATCTTTTGATGATTCCCTTTCCCCCATAAGCCCGTTAGTTTCCATGCTGAAGGGGACACATGCCTCAGCATAAAGGAACAGGGCGTAGCATGCTTGGTCTGAGGTATTTATTCAAACTGTGTATGCAGTAACTGTATGAGCATTCGTTAATGATTACTCATGTTCTCTTTAAATAAATAAGGTGGTGACTTTCAGGAATTTACATTACGCGGTGTGGCCTCACCAGTGCCACATACAGGGGGATGATCCCTACTCCTGCTGGCCACACTATTTCTGATACAAGCCAGGATGCTGTTGGCCTTCTTGGTCACCTGGGCACACTGCTGGCTGTATTCAGCTGGCTGTCAACCAACACCCCCAGGTCCTTTTCCTCCGGGCAGCTTTCCAGCCACTCTTCCCCAAGCCTGTTGCATTGTATGGGATTGTTGTGACCATGACAATGTGAGTCACAAAGTTGTTATTTCTTTCAGAGTACATGGCTAAATTCAGTGGAGAACAGAAAATATAAAAAGTAGCTGTAGGTAAAAAGAAATTAAGAATTAAAGCCACACTCTGAAAATTCTGAATTGAAATCATTGACTGTGCAGCACAAGTAGTGTGTAGGTCAAGGTGAATGAGGCTGCATCTGCCCCTGTACAGCTAGGCATCACTGCTAAAGAAATGTCCCCATTCATCTACAGTAGAATTTGATTCTTAGACTGCACTTTTCAGTTACAAAATAATATGAAGAAATAAATGAAAATAAGACAAATTCCTATTCTCAGTGAGTAAATTCCTGCCCACAGTTGGTAACGCTCTGTGATTTGTCTCAGTTCATGTCCACAGGCAAGAGCAGTTGAAGAGAATCATTCAATGGCGTGATCTCAAAGCATCCTATAACTGTTCAAGGCAAACTCTCTGTTCAATACTCATCAGATGTTTTATACTTTCATACGTTGCAAGTTCAGTTTTGATCTTTTATGAGTACTGTTACCTCTGTGCCACCTGTGTTTGGTTTGAGCGAGCGTTAGAGGTACAAACAAAAGCTCTTTTCTGTCTACAGTCTTCCCTTTGGAACTAGTTTAACACGTTTAAGTCTTCTCTATTCTAAGCATGAGTACAGCTTGTGGAAAGTGTTACAGAGGGATGCGAGTGACTTGGCAAAAAATTGTGCATTTTACATGACCTTGAATTTCAACTGTATTTCAATGTAAATCAAACCAAATATCAGCAATAGACAGCTGTAATATGCTCCCATACTCAAAAGGAGAACTTGGAAGCCATGTAAGTGAAAATGTTGCAGTCACAGTCTGCATTAAAAAAGCCCGGATCACATTCCGGATGTGCACACAGGTACGGAGTACTTGTCCATCCCTGGAGATGGGAAACAGGATATGACTGTGTAATTAAAGACTGTGGTTTTATTCAGACATACAAAGAGGAGAAGATATGGATGTTCAGGCAACCTGAATCATAGCATTTCTCACATTCTAGATACTGTCCACTTTACCTATACATTTTTAAACCTCATTGTCTGAACCCAGAAAAGTAAAAGATTAGCCAACAAGATTCAGCCTTGTTGGTAATGATACAAACACCCCCACTTAGGTCATCTCTGACCAGTGCCAGTGACCTACTGCCTCTTGAGCTTGTGGGGTAGCTCTTGGCAGTGGCAGTTTGTACTTCCCATTCAACCCCCGGTGCCTGCACTTGCGGTGGTCCTGTGTCTGCACTCCAGCCCAGGCATGCGGGAGAGGACGGGTCTGGGGCCAGGGTGGCCAAGGGCACTGGGAGGAACATCCTCAGCTGCAGAGCTGCCTTGCAGACCTCAGGTGAACGTGGTCTGTCACCCTCTCCAGTGATAGACACATGTGGGGCAGGCATGTGCTCACAGCAGAGGGATCTTTGGGTCCGTTAAACAATAACAAGTCTTGACTAAGTCTGTGAAAACTGTGTTTCTTGCAGTATCTGAAGGTCCACTGAGACCCTACATCACATGAAACGTCTTCACTGTCATGTTGCCTTCCTTACATACTCTCTTTCCTCAAGTCCTTAGACATAAACTTGGAAAAACTAGAGTTTTTCAATTAAGTGGCGGGATTTCTTTAATTTATTTTTTTTCCCTGAACTTATATTCTGAAATGGTTGAAGTATATGTGTGAAACATTCACACAAAAAATGTGAATGTCCTGAGGGGTATTTGTAAACTCAGAGTTCCCTGAGGTGTACTTATAAAAAAAATAAAAATAAATAGTAGTGCAAAAGATGACAGTCCAGCTAATTAAACTTTAAAAAAGCTGTACTTCATCGACAGCAGGACATTTGAAAGGGAGAAAACTTCATGGGAGCCACTACCTGGCAAACAGGTTCAAAAGCTGAAATTATCAAGAAATAATCTGTGTGGTATGTATCAAAAAATGGCCTGTGTGGTACTGCAGATCAGACTCAGTGATGACACTGGTTCCTTCTGGCCTTATAACTTCACTGCCACTGAGTGTCGGTGACACTTCTGCTGACACGTGCAGGTTGGACACCAAGAAGGAAATCTTGGCTCTGCTTTTAAGTTAGGGGACTTTTGCTCTCGATTTCACTGAAAGCAGGATTTCAGCCAAGGTGAAATCTTAACTTGAGAGATTTTTGTTTTGAAATTGTTTGTGGTGAAATGAACAGCTGCAGTTGTGCTATATATCTTCTGTATTGATCACTGAGGAGATTTTTAATTTTCACATTAACCCTATTGTATAGTTAGAACCAGTAATGCTAAAAGACATTTAATCCAATAAATGCAGGATGTATGCTCAATAAATTAATCATTAGTGTGATAATATATGGGTTTTTTTTTAGTTTAAGTTTAGAAGAAGTAGTGATAAGTCACTGGGGTATATAAAAAGCTATAGAACAGAAGTAAAATAGAATTTACTCACAAAAATAGATTAATTAAAAGAATCAGTACATAGCACTTTTGTTACTGGGAGACTCTTATGTCTGTATTTATACATAAATCCCTGAAAATAAAGTGCAATTTTTGTGCCCTGAGCACTGTAAGTGTTAATTAAAAAAATCTGCAGTTTTAGGTTCCAGCCAGATTGTTTTTCTCTCTAGGCAATAGATACTTACGGGCTTTTTTTTCCTCCACTTTTGTTCAAATGCAAACACTATGAAGTCATTGATAGCATCTTAGCCATAGTCATTGTTTTTATCTTACTTGTATCATACAATATTTTCAGACTTTTAGTTGTACTTAAAACAATTATATGAGCTGTTTCATATAGGGCATCCCATAGATTTAGATTAGTGCCTAAGCCTCTAATGGAAGGGACTGAGAAACCAGGTCCCTTGTAGTTGATTATTAGGTTATTAAACAGTTGTCCGCAGTGAGTTTGTTATACCTTGCAGTAGCTGCTTTTGAGGGTAAAATGCTGAATTATATGGCTTGATCCAGTATATGCTAGTTGTATCATTTTTTATTTATACTTATTATACAGATATTTGAACGTGGGCAAGTCAGTAAACCTTTATCTTCATGCCTCGTAAAATTCTCATGTGTGCGCTTTTACTTAAAAACCTGTTGAGTTTCCCCTCGTGTTCAGTTCAACAGGTCAGCTGAGCTTACTAGAGCAAATCACCACAACACTAATTGCACACCATAATATAGTGGGGGAGAGGAGGGCTTGAGCACCTTGAGCTGGACTGTTTAGAAGCTATTTAAAAGCAGACAGAATGATTCAAAGAACTTGGGAGCATTATGGCTTAGCTGAAAAGAATGTGCTTGACTCAGTCTGAAAACATGTTGTGGCTTTTCATCTCTCATCTGTTACAGGACTGAGGAAGTTAATTTTACCGGGAGAAGAAAATCACTCCATAACAGTTCAGACTGCATGGGGTTTTGACTAACGTACACCCACAGATGAGCAAAAGTTTCTGTCCTTGTGATAAGTTAGGTGAACTTGGAGAAATAACTTAGTTTAAAATATGAGCTGCACAGCACATCTTAAGTAAATACCATCTGCCAAGCGGGGAAGCTGCCTTGCTGGAACATACCAGACGTTTTGCTTTCCACTCAAAGTCCTTTGCCAAAGAAGGACTCAGCCCTGCAACTTACTCAGATGAATCTTCCTCTGTACTAAAGGAGCAAAATAATAAATCCTAATAATGTCAACTGGTATTGTTTTAATGAGCTAGATATTACAGGTCTTTGGCAATAGTTGCGTTCTCTTTTAATAGGATTGTCGTTGGAGGAAGGTCTGTTTGTGTGAGCAAAGTTTTCAGGATTTGGAAGCAAAATCTGTACATGTATTTATTGTTGTCTCTCTCATTCAGTCCTGATGGCCTAAAGGGTATCTGACTTTTTTCCCCCTTAATGTGTCACTAGTGTCTTTTATGGTTTATTTACTTTATTGATTATGCAGTGTTTATTTCTAATTCTCCATCACTCGAGTGGTTTAGGAGTATGGAAAAAAACAGTAGTAAGTTCAAAGTGGAAACTCTACATTTAATTCTAGCTCTTACCCTCTTTAGTCGCAAACATGTGCCCGCCAGCATCCCCCAACCCCCAAACCTGCCACCTTTCTGGGAGATTTCTCAGCTTCCTTCTTGAAATCACATTTGCAGGAAGGTATGACAACCCTCTCATTAAGGAAAGGCATTTCCTTAAAGGCTGCAATACAGCTTTTACTGCCAAATGTGTCCAGAAGCGAGGGTGATAGTACAGCTTTTCCTCTTCTTTAACACTTCTCAACACAAGGGAGCTGCCACCTCTGCAACGCCCCCCCCAGCAAGTTCTGAACCCTGCAGTTTTTCTCTAGAGCTCTAACAACTCTTTCCCCTTCCTTACTACATGCATCCTTTGGGACAATACTTCAACGTGGATTATCCATGTTATCCACAAGCTACTGCCTGAAGATCTTAGATGTTAACACGTCATGTTCCTGTGCCGATACTTGGCTTACAGCAGTAAAATGTCCCTCTAGGTCTGAGTGGGCATGTCTGTACTCCTAAATAAGAGGGATGGGAGGTGAGCTGGAGTATCCCCTGCTCTACTGAGCAGATGACTCCATGGCTGTGTTTTGACCTTCTCCAGCTAGCTCAACCCAGAGCAAATTTATGGGAGAGAGGACTAGTCCTAGGTAGTGCAGACATGAGCTGAGCAATGCCACTTGATCAAAAAAATAGGGAATCAGGCAGTCTTTCATGGAGCGATGTAAAAGTAACCACTCTTTCCACTGCCACGGAAGATGTAAAATGAGAAGAAACCTTGCTCCACAGGTCTAAAAATCTAAACATTAATGTTTCTGTAGTATTTACCCCAAGAAAGGTAAAAATTTCTTGCTGTAATACAATTTTTAATGCTTTGAATTCTCTGAAGAAAGTATGCAAAAGTAAATGTATCTTATTGTGAACTGCCTTTCCATTCCTGCATAAATGTAGCAGTAAAATCTGTTAAAAAGCCAACTACTTAAGTCTTTTTCCTTATGTCATACTGTGCAGCAGACAGTTCACATTAGCTAACCACAATCCCATTCTTCTTTTCAAATCAATATCCCAAGTTTGTGTAAAATCAGAACCTACAAAGACTACTCCAAATAACTAGATCGTATTGCTCGTCCCAATAACTGCAGCATCATCGAGCATCCTTCCCAAGGACCTAAAATTTGAAAAGCGATAAAAGATGTAAGATGACTCTAGATTTGAGAGGGAAGAAATGTCTCTGTCAACATGGGGATCACACAAGCATAGGACTCGTGTGAAAGGCACAGTCCTTTTGCATCCTTTTAATTTCAGCAAGCGACAGAATGATTAGTTTTTCCTAGTCTCCAACTGGTATGGGAGTGGGAGTCTGGACAGGGCAAGACTCAGAGCCGCACAATGTGGCTTTTTCATAATATATCTGGCAAACTCGAATGTTCTGTGGGATGAATCTAAGTTTTGTGTCTTTAATTGCATCTGATGGCAGCAGCTGAATATCTAATCATTTTGTGACTTCAAAGATAATGGCTTTCTCTTCCTGCAAACATTTATCTGAGGGGGATAATGTAAAATCCAAAAGTTAGTGCTTGGCACAGACAATGAGGCAGTAAGTCCTTGGCTTGTAATTTTTTTTCCTTTTTCTTTTCATTTAAACAGCTATATTTATATGTATTTCGGAGAACTTTTAAAAACTGCCAGTCTGTCAGCTTCACTTCGTTAAAAGCATGGCCATCTACGTAGGTCTTATCCAGAGTTAAAAGGAGTTTCTTTTCTTTTAAATTCAGCAAGCATCGGACTGTATCTGGTTTAAAAGTCCCTTCCAAATTATTCAGAATACTTTGTCCAAAACCGCTTTATCATCCAAACTGCTGATTCTGCATTAAAACCAGACACCCCTGCCAAAACCCAAGCCATTGCAGCAAAAGCTGCGTTTCATACCACTGCCTGAGTGATGTAGCTTGGATCGAATAATACCGGCACTGATTCATGGCCGGGATTATTGTGTCTTCATCCAGCACTTCATGCCAAAAGCCAGAGCCGTCTTCATCCCGCCGATGGCCATTCAGACATCGCATGAGTGGTGCGGGGGATGCATGGCTGTGGTTCAGCTCTGAGCTACTGCAGGCCATCCTGACGTCCTCGTCAAGGGGCCATGGGTGCCGGTGGGAGGTGATGGGGTGCCCTTGCTCTTGCACATGGGGCACGAGGCTTTGTCTGTTCAGACCAAGAGCGATCTATTCACCAGCAGCTTCTGAAGGAAGGAAAAAATATTCGGTGACGTTTTAATTCTCTTTTATGTTGAGCTATTTTTAGACAGTGGTGCTGCCAGTCATGTCAAACGCTTTGTGTCTTTTGAGTTTTCTTTGAACTGCATAATAAGCAATTCAGCTCCCTGGTGCATAATGGCAGTGTTATTTGCTGAAAGTCTTATTATTTCAAGCGGCCTCTTATCTTAAGATCAATTAATTAGTTCTGGCCTCTGAAGTTTAAGAGGAAACAATTGCTGTTGCTAAAAAAAAATCTAGATTTTCTGTAATACTTATTTTCTCTAATGTTGGGTTCTGAAAGTCTATTTTAAGACTTGACAAAGCAGATGATCCATATTTCAAGGCTGTAATCTGGCTTCTGACATCCATGGCTGAGTTGTTAAGCTGGGTGAGAGAACTGAGGGAAATTTAGTACCTTTTCCATTATTTGGATTATATTTTTAGTCCCAGAGTGCAAACCACTTTGTACCTCAGGTGCTCACAGAAAGCCAACAGCAATGAGAACTGCGAGGAGGGGTCACTTATATTCCCGTTAGCCCTGGTGTCCACTGCTACCTCCCACAGTCGCTAGTCCAGGGGCTACTCCTGACACACAGGGGGTGTGCTTGTCCCAAAACCAACCCATGAAGTACCGCTGTGGTTCCATCAGTGCTGTCAGCCAAGCCTACTGGGGGATGGAGCTCAGGTGCATGGACATGAGACATCAAGTGGACACATTCCTTATCTGAGAGCAGAGTAAGATCATATTGGGTGACTGAACTGTGATGTAGAAGCTGAGCAGCCAGAGTTTGCCTGGTTTTATCTATCTATCTGTCTATCTACCTACCTACCTATCTATCCATCTATGTATCTTTGTATAGATATTTGTGTAAATATTTGTATATATACTGATATAATTTTATAAGCTTAAAAATTAGATTTCTGAGGGTACTAGGCACTTTAAGTATGAGGATTTAAACAGTTCACCATTACTGGAATTTGCAATGACCCAGAATTTTCTCATCCTCCCAGAGTGCAGAAAGTATGCAGAAAGAAATGCCTGCTCAGTACCAGGCCCAGCAGTCCATCCTCATCTTCCTGCAAAATATCCTGTCAGCTGTTAGAGCTGTGAAACAAATACAATTCTGTAGTCATTTAACTGATATATATAGAAATTAAGATTTCAAAAAGTTTAGAATTCAACAGTTTTGCCCCATGCAACTATCATTTCACCATCCTGCTTTGCTTTATTCTGACGTTATACTTTATTCTGTCTGTACTTTTCTCGCGCTGGGGGAGCTGGTCTCCAGAAAGCTTTGTTCATTAGCTCTCTGATAGCCTCCAATTAAGGACCACTGGCCAGGGTTGCTCAAGGCATGCTTGTCTGGACTGGCTCTACAAACAGCAGCCTGCAAAACGTGTGATATGGAAAAAAGACTGGATATTACTTTATCATAGCCCTGATTTGGGAATGTTTCCTGCTTCCTTGACAATAATGGTATTGTGGTCTAGTCATGCCCTGATATCAGAGGCTTTGATTCAAACCAGTTATTTCTTCATGACCATGCACACACAGGTTATTCAAGAAACCATTTGCTTACTTGACTTTAACTGAGTAATTATGTATTAATCAGAAATGGCTCAGACCTTTGAAGTTGCATAGTTCTAGAAAGTTGGTTTGGGCCAGTTCTGTAGAAGACTTTGGTTAAGGAAAATACTGCATTGCTCTTGGACTTTCAATGGGCATAGGGCCTAAAGTTGTTGTACAAGCAGGAAGACAGTCTTCACCAGCCACCGTGTATGAAGTTAAGTGACAACTAGACAAAAGACTGTAGTCTAAAATCCTGGAAATATCCCATCTTAAGGATTTAATGAGGACCTATATAAACTACTGTCATTTTAATTGTAGCTCTACAGAGCCATTTACTCCCCACACTGGCAGGGCTTTTTATAGCTCCATGGTGCTGCTGACTGATTCTGAGAGCAGAAAGTTTTTCAAAACACGCTGGTCCCAATAAAGAGAGACTGTAGGTTTTAAAATACAAGCTGAATACAGATTATACAGAATTTTCAGGATAAGGATGCAAGTAGTGGTGTGCGTATGTTTTCTTGTTCAGCAAAACATTTCTGTTATTACAGTGCTTTCTTCCTCCTGAGCACTTGAAGCTGACAGTTAACAATATTGTGGTCTAAACTATTGTACAGCTTGTTTTGTAGAAAACATATGAAAAACTGAATTTATAGAGTAATTGTCTTTAAGGAATGTTCAGTAGAGATGGTCACAATGCATTTAAAGTGAATCAAAAATAGGCCACCCATTTTTTAAAAGTATTCCTTATTGACTATGTAGCAGCTGGAAAGCTATAGCAAATTTTAATCATCTTCAGAAAACAAAAAAAATCTTGCCAACACATGCTGGTTATTATCAGCAGCTGCTGTATGCTGACATACTCTTTCAGTTCATATGAGGCTCAGCTGTCTTAAACAATCATTGTAAAATGTAAAATAGATTTATAGTGATGATCATTTCTTGTTAGATACTTAACTACTGATGTCACTCATACTGAATTTAGGTTCGCGTCTTTGTTTAAGCTGTAATACAATTATATAAAATCATGATTAATGTTTCATGTAAGAAGTGCAAATATCATGCAACAGGAATTTAAAATATTGAACTGTGGCGCTTTTTTAACAATTCATTAAAAAGAATCAAATTCCCTGTTGTCATGGTTTTAGCATTTGTATAAATGTAAAAGTTGACTTTCTGCCCTTGAGTAACAATTGCTACAACTTCATCACAATGAAAAAGATACAAATTAATATGCTGATTTGAACAGAAACCATTATCTTTTACATGTCATCCTTCTATTAACAGAAACATAGATCTTTATGACAGTGGCTGTCGTCGAATCAGATGTTGCAATTTTGATTATTGTGTAATTTAGTAGAGTTTGGTTTTTCAATGAAATTAATATAATCTTCAGAATCTGAGACATCAAGAAATATGTGCACATTTATGCTTCATTGTCCTGCAGAAAGACACATAGATATGGTAGATTCTTTGTCAATATATCTAGAGCCTGCATCTCCTCCAAACTGGAAAACTGTGATGAACTCAATTTTCTGTTACCTTACATTCTCCATGATCTCTTTTAATTTTGCACTGGCAAAGTACAAAAAGCATCAGGCAATCTGTAAAATGTTTTGTTTAGTCATTGGCACCAAGGCAATTTTAGACCCTTTCTTTTTAATGTGAGTGAGTATTGCGATTTGACAGTTTCTATTCTGAAATTTAACCTGGAGGGAAGTGTTACATTCAGCAGACTGGACTCTTGACATTTTAAGGAGTTCTTCAATATGGATTAAAACTATGCATGCAACTCCACATAGTTATATTTTACTGAACAGATTATTGACTTTTGGACTTGCGTTTCCACCCAATCTGTTTTTAATCAAGTTATAATCTACTGAAATACAGTTCAAATTCTAGTTTTAAGTAGGACTCAGGTGACATTCACTCCTCGAAAACAGGTGGTATACATACGGTTACATACTGTCTTCACACCAGCTATGTAAGGCACGTTTTTCTTTGCTGTCTCAGAGACCCAGAGTTCAGATCCTTGAACAGATCCCAGCAAAGAAAAACGCTATGCTGAAACAAAATAGCTACAGTTTGCAGACAAATAATGTGTGCAGGAGCATCACAGTAGCCCAGTAGGAGGACGCCCTCCTTGGCCACAATGGCACACTGCCTATTCATGTTCAATTTGTTGCCCAACAGAACCCTGGAGTTCTTTTCTGGAAGGACCATCCCTGTCTAGTTAGACCCAGCCTGCCCTGTTGCAGAGGGTTATTCCATCCCAGCTGCAGAACTTGACATTTACCTGTGTTCAATGGTATGAGAACCCTGTCAGCCAATTTCTCCAGCCTGTCAAGGTCACTTTGAAGGGCAGCCCTCCAACATACCAACCATTTCTCCTCAGTTTGGGATCATCCACAAACTTGCTGAGAGTGTACTTTATTCCATCATCCAGATTGTTAATAAAGACATTAAACAGTATCCGTCCAGTGTCAATCCCTGAAGGATGCCACTCATAATCAACCACCAGTTGGACTTTGTACTGCTGATCACAAACTGTGAGACTAGTGAGCCAGCCAGCTGTCACCCACGTTATCTATTGTTCACTTACCTGGTTTGGCTATAAAGATGCTATAGGAGACGAAGTCAAAGACAAGACTGCTTGTTCTGTCTCCTTTTCTAAGAACCACCAGAGAACATCCCATTGTTTATGGTGTACTTAATACCACAGCTATGCATAACCCAAGTTCAAGATTGTGCCCACATTCCTATGGCCTAAGCAATGGTAAACCTTTCTCACTTGTAACTCTTGTCCTCTTCAGTTTTATATAAACTAATAACTCTATGTCAGCACAGATAATTGAACCAGAACCTCCAACTTCACTGATCTGTGCCATAAGCACTACGCTGCAGAGTCAATCTTTGTAGACCTTCCAGTTCTGTAAGGTACTCCGTATTGTATCTGTAATTCACTGAATGAAACAATTTGCAGCTCCACTGCAGTCTTTAAATAGGAAAATATGCTGAAAGCAGAGAAAAATAAATTGGCTCTGCAGCCTTGTTTAGTTGTGATTCGTCTTGGTAAGCTGTTGATGTGTATTCAGTCAAGTCCAATGAGTTGATGCCATTTAAATTAAGTTGTTTTATACCAGCCCGAGGAGGTGCAGATTAGTTTAAGAAAATATGGGGCAAAGGAGAGATACAGGGTGAGATAACAGGGGAGCGGCAGGTCTATTCCACCCTTCCTGGTATCATTACTTCCCGTGCGCAGCACGAGGTAGGGCCATGCCAGCAGAGCAGCTGAAGAAACGACAACTGAGATCAAATATAAAGCAAAGGAGGGGTAAGGAGACACGCAAGGTGGGTCGCTGCTGTCACTACTGGAGGAGATAGAGGAGTCCGCCAAAAATATCCAGGGCTGCTGAATCAGAAGTTGTTTTTCACCCTGACTTCTGAGTCTTATTCTTGCTGGCGGCAATGGAGAGCTGTATTTAAACTGCCATTACCTCTCCAGCATTACAAATATGACTCAGGTAAATGAGGGCAAGTACATGCAGGTCTGCTGCAGGGATGTACACATAAGAAAATGAATCTGCACAGTATTTTATTCCTAGGAAAACAGAAGAGTTTGGAACTAAAAATAGGCATCTAGTTATTGTTACCTACCTTTTTTTACATCTTCTGCCCCAATTCCTATCGGTAGAGGAAAAATAAAAAGCCCAGATAACAAATGCATGTGAAAAATGATTTACTTATCCCTTCTAGCAAATATTTAAAAGGCCATCATAGATTTCTTTTTTATGATCAGGGTAATTGTTCTGGAGGAATTAGCTTAGCCAGATAAATAGTTTTACTTGTTTTCACTATTGATGGCTTTAATAATAAAGTAAGCCACTCATAAAAAAAAAAAAAAGCAGCTCTGAAATACTGGCTTAAAGGATTTTGACCTAAAAAAAGCCTGAAGGACTTCAGATTTTAAGGACTCGGCTGTGATTCTGCATCTAGAAAACCTAGAAAACCTTACTAGAGTCTCCTCTTAATTGGAATGTTTTGTACCACATCAAAAACTAGAAACAGTTCCCACTGGCTAGCAGAAATAATTAAGCTTACCGTTTATTATAAGTGGTGCTGTGTGTTTTCAAAGTAAAGCATGACTTTAAAGATATGTTTTTTGAACCTTCCTGACCCTCCTCCCCAGACCATTTGAAACCCTTGAGGGAAGCAGAAGTGACAGGTGTTCAGCACCCTTTGAAAACGCTGGTAGCAGCTCTGTAACGTGGGATCTGTAGCTGTTGGTGCAATTTGAAGATCAGAAGACAGACACAGCAAAGGTCAGACATTTTGATGGAGGATAGATGGTAACAGAGCAGTGAAGCCAGAGGTACAATTCCGGATTCCCCAGTGCTGTGTTCAAGTACACTAGATCACACCGCCTTTCCAGAATAGAAGAACATACAAAAGGCATACTAGCACTAAAATAATACTATTTATTTCATGGGGCATTCCACCTACAGCTCTTTCCAAAGGAACTGGCGAAGGTACTGGTATGGCAGTAGCAGGATGACAGACCTGGCAGCTGTTGGGTGCGTAACATCTCTGCGCATCAGACCAGGGGGCAGGTAGCTGGCATGGAGCACCCTGGGGGCAATCCCTGACCTTTTTTAAAAACTACAACGTGTAACACCTCTATCTTATAAACAAACTGAAACTATAGCCCAAATTATCTTTGTGAAACACCTGAACGAAGCTTCTTGTACTGACAGCAATATGAGTAATGGGTGTGAGTCTCAGAGTGAGTGGGGCAGGGGCTGGGGCTTGTTCCTGCAGCATTGGCTGTGACCTGGGTGCTGGTCTGGAGAAGTGAGCGGCTCGCTGCTCAGCCCCCTGCACTGGGCAGTGTCACTGGACACGTAATCCAGCTGAAATGCACGTTCTTGCCAAAAGGGCTGGTTTTGTCCCTAGCTACTTCCCTCCCTTGGATTGAGTCTGGTAAAAGTGCAACTGCGGGATGACGTGAATCAGGTCGTTTGCCCAAAAGAAAATAAATGATTGCGCTTGTATGGTTTTATTACAAGGGAGGTGGTAAGAATATGTAGCGAGGGATGGGACTGATCCTTTTAATGTCAGTCAGCAATATTACTGAATTAAAAGCAAAGTAAGACTGTAGCTACACAAGCAAAGTAGACGGAGGGAACAAAGCAACGCAGTGTATTGGATTTGTTTGTGCATTTCTAATTGTGTCCTTATTTCATAACTCAGCAGAATTACTTTAAATAGATATTGCAATGTATCTGAGTTGGAAATGTGATTAAAACATAGCAAGGTTATGCATGAAACAAATTTAAATGTTCCACATTCGTGGAACAAAATGCAGAATAAAATCCTGTCTTTGTTTGCCTGGATTGTACTGCCTTTATTATCTGTGGTACACTGATGTTTGCAACTTTCTTGATTACTATTGGAAAGTGGTGTTATTAAACAGGGTCTCTCATTCTTAACAGTTCCCTGGAAACTGGCAGGGCTAAAGGATTTAAAGGTCTCATTCGGAAATGCAGATCATATCTTTTTATTACGAATTTCTTCATGGCTATTGGAAATGTAAAGTTGACATTTCAAGAGAAATCAGCACAAGCAAAGCACACCGTGCTTAGGCAGAGGAAAGCCAGATTCTCCTGGCATTATTCGTAAAGAAAAATATTGGGAGCTCATGCGAATCAGCCGGTAGGAGGTTGCAATGTGCCAGTAATATCATAGTGCTCTTGAGCATGCTTGGGAAATGCAGAGATTCAAAACGGGTCTAAGCTCTTGATTTAATTGCTTATCTTTCTACTAGTCCGATTTTTCTCCTCTATTTGCTTTACTTTCTTGCCTTATCACTCTCTACCACAAGAAATAACAACACAGATTTGGGGCCTATATTTTGCATCTGCCTGCAGAGATAACTTTCTGTAACTGCCATTTTCATTTTGGTATTTTCCCCTTCCTTATCACACTACACACATGCTACCTCTTCCAAATCTCCTTACAAAGTATGCTAACAATGTGCTTTTACATGTTTGACAGAACTCTAGTGTTCATAAGATCACTGATCAATAAAAAGAAGCTGTCTAAACAAAAGCTTCATATTTATTTTTAGTTTATGTACATTTTATTTCAGTGTTTATGCATATTTTAATTTGGTTGCACAGAGCTGGCTTGTATAGTTGCCCCGTTCCCCTTTTTTTTCTTCCCCTACTCTGCTGTAAACAAAATGAAATGGAAATATGCCCATAAGCTGATCATTTAAAAAAGATCAGAGATTTGGAATCTTTTCATTATATATCCACTGTAGCTAAAACTATGTAGTTTTATATTTGGGAGCCTACTTTACTGCACATTTACAAATCAGAGAGATGAACACTCATCTGCAGACACACTCATGAGCAAAAATAACATGTTCCCATGTTGGTGTCATTTGGGGAGGCTGTAGTACAAATTTCCCAGCAGCTGGGGAAACAGGACTGGGTGCAAGGCAACACTGATAGAGCGTTCCTGACCCAAGGTGAGCCTCTGGAAATCCCTTTAGGTAGCCATGCGCTCTTCTGAGCAACAGCCTGACCCTACAGGGACACTACCAGACAGGCAGCAGGAAAATTTGTTTCCTAGGGTTAGGGTGATTTACTTCAAGGTGTTCTCAGTTCTTTTTGCTTTAGACAAGTGCAGTTTCTTGTCCATAGCTTGTTCCTGTTGCCAGTTTTTTATGCAGTGGAGAGTTCTAAGACGTGTTCTAAGACACTTGCAATAAGCCATGATTCAGCTATACAAATACAGCATATATGCTCAATATACCCTGAATAACTCTTCCACACATCACAGAGAAGATAAAATACATCTATGGAAGAAATTCTCTACTGTTGACTTTGCACATGAGAATTTTGGAAACGCTCCAGCAACAAGGCATCCATCAGTCATCTGTTTGTTCCTCTCTCCTGCAAGGTTTATTGCCAGTTCCACCTGTGAATGTCCCAGCTCAAACCCATGCAGGAGACCCTGTCCTGCCCTGGGGACACCTAAGGACAGCACTCCAGGAGCTGTATCCCAGGGGGCTCTTAGCACCTTCTCAGCTTGGTGCCTTGATAAATTGTGTGGCATTTTATTGTGGGGCACTGTGGCTGTCCCCATTGAGCTTTTGGGTAACACGGGAAATGAAAGGCCTTTGGCTGTGCATGGTCCTACGCTCTGACCATTGTAGCTATGGCCAGATGTGGAGCCAACGTGTGGAAATGGGTTGTACCATCCTCGCAGCATGGTGTAGATACAATACAGGAGATATTTGTGGGGTGTTACAAAATGGCTTGTGACCCAAGACAGAAATGGTGAGATCACAAGCGCTGAATACTGACAGGACCGCCGGGGCGGCAGCTGTTGCCTGTTGCAATCCCTGTGGCACAGCTGCATGCAGACAGGAATGTCTGGCGCGGAGGGAGTATGCCAGTGAGGGGATTACATGGTCATGGAGATTAAGATGACCAGGAATGCATCAAGTAGTTTTGTATAAGGCTCTTGAGGTTAGCTAGAGGCAACTGTGCAGATGCAGGTTTTGATCATCCCAGCCCAGAATTTAGGTGCCGTCACTAAACCGTGACAGGTTTAAAAGAGTGGTTTTAATAAGTGGCTGCCTTGGTGCAAGAGTCAATGAGCAGTGTCCCTGTGGGGATTTGAGAGAGGACCCACGGATGATGAACATGGCTAGTATATAAGATAGTATTTGCCTCAAGAAGAGTTGGTTCAGCTCTGTTGGGCTGGTGGTGGCATTATTTGTTTGCCTTGAAGAGCACATCAGTACGAAGGATTGCTGACATAAAGTGGCAACAAAGGCAGGTAGGAGAGGATTTGATGGCAATGTGCATGGTACTGAAATGACCAGAAGATCTGGCATTTACCTCTTTGAGGAGAAGGAATCTCCTTTTGCTCTGAAGAGAATAATTATCTTTCCAGTGTCAGTGCCCACAGTATCTGCTATTGTTGTGTATGAGACCTGGGATGACAGCAACCAGAGGAAGAAAATTGCATTGCTGGTTTGGTTGGTGCACAGTTGGCTGACTGAAGGCTAGATGGTGGTGCCTACAAAGCCCGTTAGGAGCCAGTGTGCTCAGTTGTCTTGAAATGCACCCAGAAAGTACAGCTTTCATCACTGTATCTGTGTGTAGGCTAGAAAGGGAAAGAGATGCCCTGTGCACTGTTAGGCCAGTGGCACCCCTCAGTACCGCTATAGCAGGGAGTGCAGTGCTGTGTGATGTTGCAGTCTCACATCTTGTTTATTTTCTACTGCTTATGTGTCCTTATATGAGACTGAAATATGACTAAAAGCTCTAGATACAGGTTTGTACCTCTTCTTTCTTATATTAGCTGTCAGAGACTGGTATAGTTGAGTCATAACATTTGATTAAAACCTAAGTAAGCACTAAAATACCAACATTTCAAATGTTCTAGTATCAATTAAGTGGTGCAGAACAGGCAAGAAAACTGGGAAGTGCAGCATCCTTTGTAAGCTGAGCATCAAGCAGTGAGTGATAATGGAAACGGAGTCTCCAGCAGGGACACTGCCATCAAATACAGCATCTGTAGAGCTGGGGACTCCACATAAAAGCCTGGCCTAATTTGTCTGATCAAAGCTTCTTCTCCGATTCAAGTGCAGACTTTCTCCACCTAGGCTCTTTGTAGGACAATGCGTGTATTGTGCGGGGGAGTGTTCGAAGGCCTATTCAACTGGTGCTGAGTTCTATTTGTTTAATGCCAAACCTCCTGAGCAGGGTTAGATGTACTTGTCAATGTCAAATATTGTAATCTGAGCCCTAAATGATGTAATAATACTTTTCTCAGATGCAATGTCAAAGTTAGGCAGCGTGTAAGTATGGCAAGGCTCATGCTCATGGCTTAGGCTATCTTATTAACGAATATCATTGCATTGCATATTAACTGCCTCAGCAGTGTCCTTATTAAAAATTGAACTTGCTATTTCTACAGTAAATATGATGATGTTTCCTTGGCAATAGATAACAGGAACTAGTTCATGAACACCAGACCCAGTGAAGGCTTCTTTGTGGTGAGTTTGCACGGTGGGGTTGAGGTTTGTGCAGATTTTCTTTGGCTTAATAAAGATGGAATTTGTGCTGAAGCCTTTTCTTTAGTGAGCCACTAAGAGGCTCTCTTTCCATTACCCTGCTGCTTATTTTCACAAAACTTGTAAGAGTTTAATACCTTTGAGCCATCTGTCTCTCTTTCAAATCAGCCAATTTGTTCAAAAGTTATTGGGGGAGGTGATGAGGAGCCTGACACAGATAGACAGACAGACCAACAAGCAAAGCATAGTTGTGTGAGTGGCATTTCCTTAGGAAATCAGGCTAAATGTACATTGCACAAACAAATTCTTAGAAGTTGTCTTTGTGGACTAGATCTCATTCATAAAATTTTCTGCAAGTTTTAAATTTAAAATTGGCTTATAATAATAGGTAGAAGAGAATTTCAGCTTATAAATGGGAACCTTCCCCTAGTTTTCAAATGCAGCATGAGAAAAAGCCCAAAACAAGGCCTGAAACGCAGCAATGGTATTTGTTAAAGAAGAGCCTACTCAGTTAAAGGAAACATCCAGCTGTGGCAGTGGGATCTGCTTAGAAACCTGCACCTAATGGACATGGATGTCTGACTTGCCAGTTTACAGATCTCTTGTGCCATGCCATTATTTACATTTTATGGTGTCATATCTGTCCAGGAGTTCCGTCATTACTTGGGGAGTTCAAATCCACAAACAGTGACTATGTCTCTTAAATCAGCCCATGTCAGCTCAAGGTATAGTGCTATTTGCATTGCAGCCACAGCACCATTGCTTCAGGCTTTCAACAGACATTTGACAAAATAAATTTACTGCCTCAAAAAGCTTACAGTTGTGGCACTAACCCTTATCTTTATGCACTGCATGTAGCTGCACCCAAACGAAGGAGGCTATGTTGAGCAACTGAGTGAGTCATTGTAGGATCAAAGCTGAGTGTAGGCTTAGAGACAACAGTTGGCTACAACAGACGGGAGGAGCACATGCTAAGAAAGATATGACTATCGGCAATTGAAAACATAGCAAGGCCAGAGGTATATGATATGTGCATATGGCTTATGATGTGTACATATACAGTGTTTCTTCCCCACTCAGTAATTAAAAAAATTTAAAATATCTGGTGGGAAATTTAGGTTTTTCATATTAAGAAGTGGTATATAATTGCATTAGATGGTAAAATGAGACTATCATATAACATTTGTCTCCACTTTGCCCTGTAATAGGGACAAAAATATTCTTAGGTCATAAATACCGATGGACCTTAGTCATTAATTTTATAGTTGCTTCATTATGTTACTGTAATGCAGCAGGGTTGTCTTCATGGCCTATGGAAAGCCCACATCCACAGGGCTGACTGGGAGTGCCTAGTCCTGGACTGATAATCACACACACAGGTCACTGTCGGTGCTCTTGGGCATCTAAAAACCAGCCTGTTGCTGCAAAAATTCAGAAGTTATGTCCTGTATGCTTTTCATATGGGACATGGCTACCACAGCAAATACCCTGTATGTGGAGCATCTGACGTCCCTGGTCAGATGCTGAAGCAAACTGGGGCTTCTTTCCCACCAGGGTCCTGTGTCTGAACCCAAGGGGCCCATGCATTTGGTGGCACTACAATGTACACTTTGGGCTGCTTACCCACTCGGTACCTCTATACTTTCTGATTTATTAAGTAATGATACAACAGAGCAGAACAGATACAGTGATAGAGGCTTTCAGCATTAAGTCCATTTTGTAATAGTTTTATCCCTGGAAATTTATTTAAGAACTGTATCGCCACTGAGCCTGAATCAGGAACAAGGTCTGGCTATGTGAGGTACTAGGTATGTTTACCCAAGCGTGGTGTCTCAGGCACACATAGCCCACCACGTCAGGTACGTATATCTTCTCTTCCCTACACCTGCAATGAGCAGGTTCTTTCATTTGGTGGCAACAGCTTAATAGGATTGCAAAAGCTGCACATGCCAGTCATCCCATTTCTAATGACCTGCCTCTCTGTTGTGCCTCATTCATGGAAGAAGCCGTCACATAGCTCATCAGAGTGAATTTAGCCCCATTTGTACGCGTCTGTCAAGTGTCTGAGCTCTTGTTTAAGCATGTCGCTTACCATGGTGAGGAGGTACTAAAGGTTATTGTTGTCCTGTCTTTTTTAATTATAGCAGGACAGTATTTTAATATATGGTGACAGAAGTAAACAAGTATCAGAATAGAAAATGAAGGATTGTATTATACCAGAGCTATTACTTAGCATCCCACAAATCAGTTGGTTGGTAGCTGTAATGTGTTATTGCTGAGGACCTGCATTAGCAATATCCTTGTTTCCAAGGCTTTGAGATATATATCCAGTCTTTGCTATATTATTAATATTCACAGGATGAGAGAAATATAACCATGAATAACTATCTAGCAATAGACCATTTGGGAAAGACACAAAAGTATTGATTTCTATTTTACAGTGTTCAGTGATCATTAATTTCCCCACACCAGTTGCTATAATTAAGGCTCTTTCCCCTGAGTGTGAACAAATGATAGCGTACCAGACAGTCAAGAGTTCAATGTGCAATGAATAAAACCAGATTTTTCACCCCAGCTCCCACGTTTTAGGGAAAGTAAAGACTTCCCCTGTAACTCTTAACTCTTTTTCTTGCGTATCAGGATGGGATCTGAATTGTTGAAAACTTGGGTAATTAATACCGTCTGCCTGACGTGATATGGTGACTGAGCAGGCAAGTGCCCACATCGGTTGATGCTGATGCTCCCCTTACGGGGCTTGATGTCCCCAGGACCCAGATGCTGCTCAGACCATCTGCACGCTGGGGCAGATGCAAGTACTCAGGGGGTCCTGAGCAGAGCCAGAGCTACTTGCAGCTGCAGTGGGGAGGCTGGGGACTGAACTGAGTATCTCAGACTTGACATTAGTTACTTGCTCTGGGTACTTTGTGTTTCTGGAGTTTCCTGCATTGACCCCAGTGAGAAAATCAGGCATCTCAATGTCTCAGTGACATTGTATTAATTATATTTCTCCTTTCATTTCTTCATGTCTCTGAAGCTAGATTTTCTTCTGACTTGGGGTATTGCTTAGAGCTCAATGAGATCTGTCGACTATTTTTCTAATGCTGAACAGTTTAGGAGCTTTTTGGATGCAGCTTCCAGGGAAAATCATATCATATGTGTGTCTGATTTGAGAACAGGTAAATTTTGAATTTACATTTACATGCATGAAAATCACCTCTGGGCTGCGATTAAGCCCAGAAAGCGTCAGCCCCAAAGGCACTAGTTTGACAGAACTTCTAGGAAATGTAAATGAGGGTTAAGAACTGAATTTGTTGTTGAGCAATTATCTTCAAAGCAACTAATACTAACTAATCTTCTGCACAAAAATTATGATTCTCTTGCATGGGAGAGACAGGCTACAAAATCCTCTGGTAGCTGCGGTTGTGTGATATGCTCAGTCTTCAGCAATGGAAAAAAGGACTGAGAATAGGAAGGACAAGAGTGTGGGACACTGGCTGGAGACTCAGATTTTAGAAATCCTGCAGCCAAAAGTACTGAGTGAAGCAACACGTGGTAGGAAGGGCTGCACCGGCAGGCTGGGGGCAGTTCTTTGCCTTTGGAGGCTGAGGATGTTGTTCTTCAACACCTTTGCCCCTCCCAGGATGACGTAATTCAGGTTTGAGCAAGTAGTGTCAGTGCCCAAACTCATGTTCAGACTCAGGTCCAAATTTTTCTCAACCACTCTGCTAAAGTGTTAGTGTGTAAAATGACAGGCTGGGGCCTCCATCTCATAGGATGTTATTAGAAAGGAAGGGAGTGTCCTCTGCTCTCAAGAAGAGAGAGGCTTCCTTCATATTTTACTCTCACTGATGATTTATTACATCCAAAGAAATGCTTTTTCTTCTTAAGCTTCAGCTTTGGAAAATTACAATTCTACATTTCCAAAGCAAATTTAGTTATTGTGGTTTGCACTTTAATAGAACAGCTATGTTAGGGACATCTCTCTGCAAGAAGTACTACTAATTTGAAAAACTTTGAATAAATCTTGCTGAAGTTTTCTTTGAGTTTTATGATAAAAACTAGTAAATGTATATAAAAAGGTAGGAATACAAAATGTGGTGGTTATATGTCATTTCAATGACAATAGTATGAGCTAAATGTGTGCTTGCTTTTTAAAGATAATAGAGTCCTGCTTCTTGCAAAAGAGCTAATATAAATCACATGATTAAGGAACTAATGCTGTTTAAAAAAGCCTTCTTGTTACAATAAAAAGGAGAAAACTAAATTTTGCTCTTTGTTTCACTTTACTGGGTTCATCAGCAATTGGAAAGTTGAAAACAAGCTGGTACCCAGCTCTATACCCATCCTGGGAATAGAGCACTCAGAATTCAGCACTCAGAATATGACAGACTCCTGTTTATCACCAGAGAAAGAAAATTGTATCAGTAAACTGTTCTTTGCTAGAAGCGAAATCGTACTTTGTTGCTTGATTTCAGTGCCTATGGTTCTGGTCTCAGTGCTGCCCCCTTTCCTAGGCAGGAGGCATTCAATGATTTGTATGTTTCAATTAAGTTGCTATAAAAAATGAGTAGCTTGAGGGCACTGGTTTATTACTGGTATCCAACTCTGTTTTCATTTACTAAATGACATTCTGAAAGCTTCTATTCTGAACATAATCACCTTAGGGTCTCCACTGAGCACAGCCCTGGATGATTCAATTATTGCTGAATGCTCTTCTCTCCCCAGAACATAGGGCTTCACGCATTAGCAGCACGTTTAGTGTTTCACAGTTGTTCTCTTTGCACTCGTCAGGGTTTTCCCAGGAACAGGCTGGAAAGATACAACTTGCTGCTGCTTCTTGAAAACATGTTATCTTTATGTCTCTTTGCACAGTAGCCGACTTCTCCACATGAATGTGTTAAAGCTGATGGACTTTTTTTTATTCTGTTTCTTTACATTATGCTTTCCCTTTACCGTTTATGAAACCTTTTCATACTTTTCATAAAGCTAAATTACAGAAATTCACAGGGCATGCTTTGTCCACGTGGATTGTCAGGCAAAAAATATACTTTCCACAAAGTTTCCTTGGGAGCTGATATCAGAGAATCAAAATCACCATCAGCACATTGATCTGCTTCCAAAACTGTCCCCTATTCAGCAGAACATAGAATAGTCCAGACCAAGAGGTAAACTGTGAATTTCTGAGCTGCAGCAGGTCTGCAATTTACAGGCCAGAGCTGTCGATAAATTTGCAGAGCCATGACAATGAATTTTGTATTTGAAAACAAAAGGCTGAAAAGAAGGAATGCGTCAAAGCTCACGTATCCTTTCTGAAGGGCCATCAGGAGTGAATGTGTTAGCAAGTGCTGAACTTCAATATTTTTCGTTTTGTACAATTTTCCAAATTTTAGTTTACCTGGTACCCCACATTTAATAGGAAATTTCTGAGTAACAAGACAGTAGCCACTGGCTGAACTGACCTCAAAACACTTCAAAATTGTCAAGCCTGGAGCTCATGACAGGTGCTGGCTACTCCTGGTGTTGCTGCTGTCAATGACTTGGGTCTTGATTTCATATCAAAGAATGTGTCGTTGCATCCTTGTCTTTCAGATGGGAAATCAAGAGGCATTGGCAAAGCGCAGAGCCAAACACTTTTTTCCTGGTATTTCTGAAAGGTGAATATGTTTGAATTTCAGTTTGGAAGAAAATTTAGAAAAATCACTTTTGATCCTGCTGAAAATTAAACTGAATTCCTACACCTCCTGTATGTGGCAAATAGCATAGACACATACCTTCCCAGCTGCTCAACAACCCCAGAACAAATGTAAGAATGTGAGAAATAATGGCAGCATTCATGAGTCTCAGGAGGAACAAAAGCTTGACAGAATATGGAATCAGAGATGGGTTTACCGAAGACCAGAAAATCTGTATTTTTTTCTCTTTTCTAACCTGAAAATAGATTTTTATTTCTAAAAGAACGTGAATGGCCTATTAATTCCCCAAGGACTGATGTTTGCATCCATTCAAGCCTTGGCAACCAACAAAAATGTATTAGAGCTTAACTTCTATTGCTTCTGTAGTGTATGTGCTGTTGTAAAAAAATGGAATACAAGAGGAAGTCAAGGCATAAAATATGAATCAAGGCTTTATGAAGGCATTGTTAAAGACTTGCCATCTGTGAAGAGATGAGGGTTAATATTTCTTCCATCTGCAGTTCAATGAACTTGCACCAATGCAAATCTGATTAAATCAAAGGGGTAGTCACTTCCAATTATTTTTATTAATGACCACAGCTATAATCACTGAGTAAACATAGAGTTTCTGACACTTAATAGAAAGGTTTGACCTTGTAAAACTTAAAGCTGTTAGTTCATTTGGCCTGGCCTCCTGTCTATCTCATGGCTTGTGCTGAGAACAGAATTTGGCTGTTTAGCTTCAATGTCCTTCCTCAAAACTCATCCTGTCTTGCCTTAGAGACCAAAATTAAAGGTGAAAAAAAACCAAAAAAACCACAGAATCTACCACATTCCTTGATAGTTTGATCTACGGTTAACTTCTCTTGTATGAAAACCATACATTTAACTTTTAATTTTAGTTGTCTGTCATCACATTCCAGACATTCTTGTTGTGCTTTCTTCCTGGAATGAAGAGATCTTCACCGTCAGGTACCACTGCAGATAGATAAAACTATTTCTCAAACTTCTTTTTTAGATAGGCAAAATTACTACTGCTTACTATGCCATTACTTTATCCAATACTTAGATAATACTTGTGGCTGTTTTTTGAAACCTCTCATTTTTTTTGAAAAGGATGTCAAAGGTGTCCCCAACATAATTCCCTAATTGTTATTTCTCTGACATATCCCTAAGGATCAAATTACACAGTTATTTTTTCCACAACATTACACAGCTATTTCTCCACTCAGTCCTTTTTGGAATCGCTGACTTCATGATCACAGAATCTTTTCGAAGGATGCAGTCACTCACCTGAAGAGGGAATGAGTTTTACCTCCTAAGGGCAGGGGCTCTTTGGCTGTAGCTGCAGTGATGGAGGGCAGGTGAGAAGGTGTGGGAAAGTTACAGATTATGGGGGGGAAAAAAATTGTTTCTAAGGAAAGCTTGAAAATCCCTTTGCAGTTGTCATGGGGCAGGACAATGCGTTTTGAGCTTGACAGTTCAGCGGTGTTGAAATGGAGGAGCAGGAAACACGAGGGCATTTGGGGGGGAAGTGAGTAGCATGTGCCTCCCATTTGCTGGGATAGTAATATGTTGGGTTTATTGCTCACAGTATGGATACACGATCTTACTGCCCTGATATTGGTTCTGTCATATTTTTTAGTATGTTTCTAGTAACTTCCCTGAAAAATGGTACATTTTCAGTTGAAAATCTCTTTTTCACATACGTTCCAGTCAGAGTCAACCTCTTGAAAATCCATTTAAAGAGCAAATCACAGGCCTCTGAAAAGAGAGGCAGGAAAATCTTAAAAAGCACTAAATTCAGCGATTTGGAATAAAGGAAGCTTAAAACAGACAACATCTGTTGTTTTCAATCCCATGGGATTTTCTGGTTTTTTTCCACATCCCAGTCCTTAAGAAGAGCAATGTCAGATTTAGAAAGGACAAAAAAATGTTTTATATAAAATTAGAAATGTGTCTGGAAATCTGAAATCCTTGAGTATGTAAGCCAGCATCTACTCCAGGTCTTTCTTTGCTAATGGAGAGAGGTCCAAGTACTGTGTGATCACAACAGTTTTTAAATGCTACCATGTATTTAATCAGTCTGTATTGGGATGAATACTGGCTGAAGAAAAAGGATTTCAGTTTAATTTTTAATGGCAAAAAACAGCTGCAGAATTAGACCCAAAGGTTTTTAGAAAGTTGGGAGGTGTCTGCATAATGCTAAGTGGAATTGCCGTGGCATATATAATAGTGTAAGCTACTAAAATGGTTGTGGGATCACATAAATTTCAGGGAAGTGCAAAATGTTTCCAAGAATAACCAGGGTTATTAAGATATTGCTAGAAATATTCTTTTATAGTCAGCAGGGTTTTTAATACCAAATTTCAACATACTAAGTAGATGCATATGTAAATCACATTCTGTCAAAACAACTTCTTGTATAAACTTTGGTTTCTTAAGTGTTTGGAAAACTTTAAAGCAGTTCTGAGGTATCGAGGCGACATACCAATGTCTTAACAACGTTGTACTGGCACTGCAGAACTCTTCAAGTATCCTGTGATTTCCAGCTTGAGTGTTAGAAAAGGAAGTGTAAGGGAAAGGATTCTGAAAATGGCTGCAACACTTCACACTTCCCTCGTTGCAGGTACAGGAATAGCCTTTTGGCAGCATAAGCTTGTCACATGCATCAACATATTTTTGTACGTTATGCCATGAAGCCAGACTGTGAAATTGCTGAATTATATAGTGATCTGGAAACAAACTGGCCTGCTATGCAGATTTCTGGCTTAAGAGGAGAATAAAGTCAATTGTGCGATGTAAACCCGAGCTTTTCTGCCATATATCCCTGAAAATTTAAATTCCACCCTGCTTGCAAGTGAAAGTTCATGCACCCTCAGCTATGTGAGGGAAAACCAGGCAAAATCTTGAGGTACTTTGTTAGCAGTTGATCTGGTCTGGAGGGATCTGTCTTAAGTTATCACTGTTCCTCGGTCAGCAAGTTGCACTGGTCAGGAGAGCCACCAAACCAGCATCCTTTCCCCAGCTGAAAATACAATTGTCATCCTTTTTTCCGTCAGATATGTCTTGTCTCTGACATTCATGCCGTCGCAACCTTTCAGCTGGGCTTCAGAGCCCTACTGCAGTCCAGCATGCAGTTACCTTCTTACTCAATGCACCAGCAAATCTGGCATGTGCCACCGACTCTCCCTGCCAGCTGCCTTTGGCTGCTACACAACATTCAAGCCCTTGTTTACCCTTTGGCAAAGACCTGTAAACTGCAGGTCGCATTAACCTTAATGATCCTTCACCATTTGCAGTCCAGAGGCACTCAGCTGGGATGCTGAAACTTTATGTCCCAGGGAAGAAGATTTTGGAGGATGACTGCATGGCCCTCTCAGGGGCTGGTCAGCCCATTGGAGTTCACTTCCTGGACGCGTGGAGAAAGTGCCACGTAACGGAGCTCTTTGCTTATAGCCTCCCTTCTTCCCCTCAATAATTACATTTACTTAGGCAAATGAAGAGCTGGCCAGCTGAAAGGTAGGCTTGAAAGGCACATGGTGGGGAGCCCTTCCCTTTGCACATGCACACTATTACATGCCTATAGCGATAATAATTCTAATTTGTCCATGAGCTGCACTGAGGAGTACTTTCAAGATACACATCTCTCTTAAGCTATTTCACAGAGTCTTTACAAGCAGCTTGTGTATGGAAAGAATTCAAAAGCTCTGGAGTGCATCACAGATACATTTATTGAAGCAATGTGTGTATGGCTATTTTTTGTTAACGGACTATAAAGTAATGACAAACTTAGTCATGTAACTTCAGCTCTGTATTTCTGTTCTTGTTAATGCTGCTTCCACAACTCTGATGCAGCAGAGTTGCAGTGGTACAAGGGAGGATTAGCTTAATTCCTAGCTTTATTAGTGATGCTGATAAAGTTATTTTATTAAGGTCCTTATTATTTTAGCTTATCTTTGACTGCTCTGAGAGTTATGTATGCAAGTAAAAAGAAGGAGCATTTACTCTGGAGTAAATCCACCAACTCAGTTTAATATTGACAGCTTTATCTGGATTTAGGCCACTGTATATGGGATCCCAATCTGATCCGACTTCTGACTGTGAGCACACAGGATTTCTTTTTGTGAATTTGGTACTGTTTCAATGTTTGCAGTAGTCCTGTAAGTATAGACGGTTTAAGGTTCCTTCACTGTGTGAGCTGACCATCTGCTCTCAGTAATTGCAATTTCACTTCCAGTATTAATAAACTGTTCCTGTGTTCTTGCATGTCTCTCAAATGCCTCAAGCAACTGTTCCTTCCTCATATGGAAAAGTCACAGCAGCTGTGGGATTCACAAGGACTTCTTTGCTTGTCTCTTGATACACTTCTGACAGCAAATCACAAAGTGCAAATAACTTTTCTAACTGCCTAATAACTGCAAGCCCATTAAGTGTAACTTCTGTGACACCAGAAAAAAAACTTACTTTAAAAAGCCCTAATGGGATTAGAGAGTATGTGAACACCTGGGGTTGCTCTCAGGGCCTCCTGCTAACTGCAACATGTTAGAGATAAGGACCTGGCTTCTCCTTGAGCATTGGCCAGAGGAGCTGCATGATGCCCAGTGGAGCTTGGGATAGAAGTATGAGGTGAGGATGTGCCTCCCCATCTCCAGGCACCCCTTCCCTTCCTGTCTCCTTTGTAAGGTGGAAGGATGCTCACGGCACTTCCCACATTTTTCTTTTGCTAACAAAGCAACAGAATTCTGTCTTCTTAATAAAAAACTGTCTTCATGAATGCAGCCACATCTGTCTTATATTTATTCAGCGTCCTTTGATCAAAGACCAGTCCCAGGAAGAGCTCAAGGCGCTGCTTTGCACAGTGCTTCCCTGCACGCTGGTTTGGGCTCCCGCTCTGGGGCTGCAGTCACAGCGTGAGCTGGTGTGGGCATCCCTGCGAGGGTCCCCATCAGCTCGCGTGGGGAGGGCGGGCAGCCTCAGCCCACCGAGGCGAGGGGGCATCCACTGAAACACTCTCTCCTGCACCTAGGTACTTATCAACAGCTACCACTAAGTACCCTTGGGAAATGCAAAAGCCAAAATCCTCTTCTGCACTGAACTGCGCAAGTTGTATATTTGGGCACAGACTACCTGATCACTGGTTTCTTGCAAAACAAAGGACAAAGTGACTCTCACATAATGCCTTAATGCTTTGAGGTATCTGCTCACCAACCAGAAGGGACTTCAACCCACAGTTCCCAAACCTTAATAGAATAGATGACCACAGCATTGCCAAGTAATTGAGGGCAGTACAAGGAAGAGGAATAAAAATATGTTTTCACAAAGGTCGTTGGGTTTTACTGGGCTGCCCTGAAATTTCATTTTAGGAATCGTGTGACATAGTCACGCTGTTTAATGATCTATGGCAAAAGTGTGGAAAACAGAGGTTGCAGAAGACACAAAAGTATTTCATTAATCCAGACAGCAGAAGATAAAGGGACTTAAACAGGACATAATTAAGCTAGGTATGTGAACAGCACAATGGCAGATGAAATTCAACATTGCAGAAAGCAGGGCAATCAATAACTGCAAGGAATAATCTGATCTACATTGACCCTTTGCAAGTTTCTAGATAACCTGTAACAAATTAAGTTTGCGAAAAGACATTTAACTCTGATTTTCAGCCCTAGGCTCAGTAGGGGCCATGTTCCTTTGCCTCCTGTGGAAGTCGGGGTTAAACATTCTCCTTTAGAGTGCAGCTCTGTGCAGGTCTCGTCTCCAAATTTTTGCCAATTTCACTGTGTCTCTCACACACAGGGGTGTGATGTGATCTCTGAATTACCCAGCAAACCCCAGTTTTGATTCAGTTAAAACTGGAAGAACTGAGTTTCTGCCAGTATTGCTTCTTTTGCTTATACTATCCCTATGTGTTTCTCAGCGTACCAAGAAATACCCTCAGGTTTCTTCCCCACACACCAGCCTTCACTGTGTTTTTTCTGGTGCACGCTTTTGTTGCTGTAGTTCTCCAGCAAACTCTGCTCTTTAAATCCCACTCACGCTTGACATCCTTTCTGTTGGCTGCTTCAGCTTGCCAGGCTCCGATGAGTGATGTTCAAGAGGAAGAATTGATTTTAAAAGTGGCCCGTTATGTTTGACTATTCATTGTTTACCTTGGGCTTGTCACGGAGGAGTAGCTTCCCTCCCTCCAGCTGCATTGCACACCCCTCATCCTCCTCATCCTCCTCCTCATCCATCTCCTCCTCCGGGGTTTCCAGTTGTAGGTGAGGAGAGCTGGCTGCCCACAGCAAGTCCTGCTGCTCCCACTAGCCTGCCAGTGCTAGGGTGCCTTGCTCCATGAACAGGACTTAAAGATTTTAATGCTGGAAGAAACAATTCTCATTTTTGATGTTTCCCATTCCTCATCTCCTTTTCACTGGGTTCAGACAGCCAGGGCCAGGGCAGGCATAAGGGCTTCACGGCCTCTAGCGGGCAACGGCCAGAGCTGCAGGACTTCCCAGCCACTACATAAATCCATGGAAAACTATTTTTTTAAATCAGTAGATGTTTTCCCCCGTTCCCTATGGAAGCAAGGCTTATGCAAACACTCCCTCTGTGTGCACTGTCTCCACTTCACACCCTCAGTAAATCTGGAGCCTGATTTCAGGTTAATCTGACAGAGGTGCAGAGATTTCACAATCAGTGCCTCTAGGGTTTGTTTGATGTGCCTGCATTGGGGAGAAACTTTTAACACTCCTTCTAACAGAAAGGCTGTTATTGTGCAGCTTCACACAGTACAAGACACCAAAATATCGACATCAGAGAGAGATTACGTGTATGGAAAAACCTGCTTGGAAATCCATTGTGAATAAGGCTTATTTGTTCACATGCTCATAGAAGTCCTGACCCTTAATTTTGTTGGATAATTTGGTTAGTGTTGACTCAAAGAACATCATGTCTCTCCCATGGCACTGTCGGATAGTCCTGCTGAGAAGGGAGAGGGGAGGCACTCCAGGTTGCTGGTACTGCCCAGACGATCTCAGCACACTGCCTGCTTCATCGCTTATAAATCTAAACAGGTGCTTGAAAGACTCCCCGATTCTTGTATTTTCTTTCTGGTTTTAGCTTCCCTATTCAGACTGGTTTGTAACAGCAGTCATTAAAATACAGCGAATAAAAATGAAGCTCACAGACAGAGTCTTCATCAAAGTTCAGACAAGCTGTTCACATATGTCAGTAAGAACAAAGGAATGAATTTTCCTTTGACCATTAAATGAATCCTTTAGATTACTTAAAATAAAGAAAAACTTTTCCTGGAAAATGGTTGCACGCATGATACCTTCTCTCCTCCTTGTTTTTGCTTGGCTTTAGTAAAGAAGAGAGAAAAGATATGACTGGACTGCAGGCTGACTTTAGGTTAATCCAACAAAATAGACGGTCCTTCAAGTGAACAAGAAGGAAGCATATCATGTCCCTCATCATGTCTCACTTCTTGTAGCATTTAATTTTTGTCTGAAAACCTCTTTCTCAAGTCAGCTGTTGGATGCCTTGCTTTACTTAGAGCATCTGAAAGTATTTTTTAAACATAGTGAAATGGTTTTAGGTTGAAGTTGTAGGAAGGTGATCTGTAAGTGTCCCTGAAGTGGTTAGGATCTGACTTCTCATTTTTCTTATTTCTCATGTGTTACAAACACTTGAAATGACAAAATTACCAGTAATGACTTTTCTGAGTTCATACCGCAAATGCCAAGCTTGCAAAGATTGAAAATGACTCACATGGAACCATTCAGCTTTGTCCTTGGGTACAGAATATCTTGCAGAGGGTTTTTTTTTCCTTCTCATTTTTCCTAGAAGTGATGTTTGAAAACAAAACCACAGTGTGGCCTTTTTGTGCTAGGAAGTCTTTGTTGCTTTTGCCAAGAGAGTTAGATGAGGACAAGACCAAGTGTGGCATCCTATGCTTTTGGTACACAAAAATATGCCTAATTGGGACCATCTTAGGAGGTAGTAGAGCGATGTAACTGAAATAAAATCTCACCATCTCCAACTCTTCTGAAAAGTCCCTTCTCTCTCTGTTCCCTTGCACGCAGGCTTTTCACTTCTAAAACCCAGTTAGTGGCCTCTGTCTTGGCTGCATCAGCTGTAAATGATAGTCTCACGTGTCCGGGTAGCTTCCCAGCACTGACATAGGTAATCAAGATCCTTACAGCAAATCTCCTCAAACTTCAAATTACTTTGGGAGAATCTATCTTTTTCTTTGCCCAAAGCTGCCTAATGTACTGCCAGTTTTTGGTTTTCTTTCATTTTTTCACTCTCTCTAAAGCATGCTGAAAGATCTGGAGGACCACGGTGATAGAAATATGATTAGTAAAGATTTTTGTGCATGTGTGTGATGAAAGAAGACAAATTTGTCAATAGCCTAACTTACCAAAAAAAAAAAAAAGTTAGTTCTTTGGGTTTCCAAAAGGTCAGGGAGACAACGTTTCATACCTCAAGCGTGCTGAATTTTACTTGGAAAGAGTGTCCATGTTTTTAAAAAAGAAATTTTATGCTGTGCAACAATCACAAACCAGGCTTTCTCTTCCATTGGTGTGCGGATGGGAGAATCACATATTGACTGGCACCACTGACATCAGGATTTCATGTCTGTTTCCCTAAGTGCTTGTCCAAAATAAACTTCTGATGTCTTGATTATGGCCCGTTAAGCTCCAGAGTAGTTTTTCAGATGAATTGTCAGCATGTAAGTATTTTTTTCTGCTCATGTTTGAGGCAGGGCTGTGCAGAAAAACTTTGTCTTTTCCTGTTGCTTAGAGACAATCTTCTCCTGTGATAAGCAGCACCTTTCTTTATTTTAACGAACCCCACCTTAAAATCTCTGAGAAATGCACGATGATGTGCAAGAGGTGAGGTAAGCTGCCTAGCCTTGTTTGGAGTTGGTTTTATTGCAGGAGGCTAGAGGCTTAGGTCTTAGGTCTTATGGATGTGCTGTGAAAACTTCATTTTTTTGATAGAAATGAAAGAGGAGTTGCTGGGACACTTGTATTCTCCCAAGCTCTAGGCTGCACTATTATAACTAGTAAAAATCTTGCAACAGGAGAATTGCTTTGTGGAGAGTTTTGTTTGTCTGTTTTCATAAGTATGGTTATGAATTTTTGCATATAAATGTGAGAATTGAGTTGCCATAGGGTGTTTAAGGCCTGGCATACTTCACACAATGCACTTTCTACAAAGAGGCTTTTGGATGCTGGGAGCATTGTGGCCATAATTAAAACATTTCTGCATTTAGATGCTGCTGCTTATTTCTGATCTGGAAATGTATTTTGGTCAGCCCTTAAGAAAATTAATATCAGAAGCATGTCAACTTTGAGAAGCAATACATCCTACTGCACTTACCTTGATATATTTTACATAGTCTCAGATTCTGCCTGCTCATATATAGGGTGTTTGCAAATACAGTAGTCTTGTCAGATGCCACAGACCTGGCATTGAGATACAATGGTGGAAAATCTATACTTAGGGCTCTGGCACAGTTGGTGTGTTAACTACAGTTCTGGTGAGAGATGGAGGAAATTTCACCCTGGGCAGTGATCATACCTGATTTCAGAACCTTCACCAGTCCAGCTAGAGCAATATTTGGAAGGAAGCCCTTGAAGTTTTAGGCAGTACAAGATGTGTTCTCAGCCATTTACTGCTCTCCAAGCCAACGGTAAGCTAGCACTTGGCTGGGTATTTGGGGAAGGCTCTGTTTCCATAGGTATTAGTGCTCAAAACCATTAAGTGTTCCACAGCTCTTTTACAAGAGGAGTAATTACATCCTGTCGGCAGAAATTACTCCCGCTGTTTAATTTGGAAACCATATTCTTTGCTTCCAGTCTTGTGTTGTTGCACTGCAAATAGCAGCTGCATTTTCTGCCCAGGGTGGTGGCACTTCTCTCTGACACATGCATGGGGGATGATAGCGATGGTGATGATGTCCCTCGGGATGACATTTAAGGTTTGCTTGTGACTGAGGTCATTTTAAAAGGTGCAGGCATATAGCTTCAGAAATCCAACTTTTCTTTCTCAGCAAAAATAACTTTTCTAGCTCTCGTTTGCCTGCAGAAGGGATCCTGAGCCAGCCCCTGGGTCCACTGGGTCTTGAGGCAAATGCTGATGCTGAACTTTTCTCTCTTACTCTGTCCTTTTTACGCCTTTTATGTACAGAAGGAAATTAGCACTCCAGATGATTATTGTCTGTTAGTAGTGTTTTTAATTACTGATTTTCAGGACACCCAATTAACTTTTTGCTGAAAACAAGATTTTTTTTTTCCGCCCCTAAAGCAAACCAGTGATTCACATTTTAATATAAACTTTTAAAAACGTTTGCCTCCTGCAGCAATTCCAAGAATTTTTATTTCTGAGCTCTTTGAAGCATTTGAACAAACTAATGAAATACCATGCCTCTGCCATGCACAAGCTGAACCTCATGTTAAACAGGGGTCCTGTCACTGAAGAGCAGTAAGTGCCATTTTCAGGCCCTGGAGATGCTTTGTCCCACAGGATCACCTTAACGGGAGCGTACAGCCACGCTCTCCCAGGACCCGGCCTGAGCAGAGAGGCAAGAAGGAGATGCCACTGAATCGAGCACGGTACTGCTGGTCCTCAGAAAGGGAAAAATATCAGGGAATGGAGCTTTCTGAAGAGTGTTTGGAATCAGGGTGGGATTTATCACCTGGTTTCATCAAACCAAAGCAAACTACTTTGGGCTGGGCTCTGGGAGCCCCTGCTTTGCAGCAAGGCAAGAGGGTAGATCAGCAGTTGTTCAGTCGCGTGACGAGTAAAGCAGAGAGGTGCTGCTTGACTTTTATAAGTGAGACTCAAGCTGTGGAGTTTAGAGTTGAAAAACATTTATATTGGCTATTAAAGGGAACACATGTGACACAGAGAGATGCCATGTAAACTGCAGAGATTTTCCAGCAGGAGAAAGACTCTGAAAAGCTAAATGAGTACCAAGTACAAATGAGAGAGGTTTTCCTGAAAAATAAGTTAGGCAATACGTATTTGAATCCTTCAAAGAATGTGTTTTATATTAAAGTGCAAAAGTGTATGGCTTTCTCATCAAGTGGAGATAGTAAAACTGTCCTACTTTACATAACCACCATAATAAATGAATGACAAATAGTTCAGGATCTCTTTGGGAAATGGCAATCTTAGGTAAGAGCACCTACTGCATGAAAACTGCTCACTCAACATATTATCATTACAATTTTCTGCTGTAGATGGGAAGTTTTCAAGTCACTTTTTTCTTTTGATTTTGCCTTGAAATAACAATTTTGATGCAGATTTTCAAATAGTAATAACCCAGATACTTTTTTTCCTTTTCCCTTGTCTTTTTTGCTGAAAGCATATGCATGTTACCCAGCACTTTATGTTCCCTCCTCTCTGTAACTTTTCAAAATTTCATAATCTTTAGGAAAAAATATGAGTGTGTTTGTAGGAGAAACCTGAAGACAGGGTTTTTCGGGTCCTGGTAGCACAAAATAAAACCTTTGCCTCAAGTTTTCCTCCAGAATCTGCCAGGGTTAGCGCAGGACATGTGATAATAAAACAGGATGAAAGGGAAGCAGCAAGCGGTGGGGCACTGGCTCTGTGTGCCCTGCCTCTGTGGGCAGCTCGACTTGCGGTTGTACAGTGGTTATCAGTGGCGTGGTACCGTGATTAGGGGAGAGCAGCAGGCATTATACTGGCATAATCTGGGAGGCTGGCGGTTGGGAGGAGATCAAAGGCTTAAATATGTTTGCAGACTGGAGAATAATTGCAAGTCGCTCCCAAAATGTGGCCTGGCAAGGCAGCCCAGCCGTTGGTTCTATCCAGAAACCTGTTTTCACAGGAGAGGTGAGTACATGGCACGTGTGGCCCCATCTGCAATACTGTGCTCAGTTCTTGTTTCCCATGATCCAGCCCCCATTCAACTTGTGTCAGTAGATTCAGAAAAGCTGTTAGAGGGGAAATGGCTTATTCTATCAAGGAGACTGAAACAGTGTCTGTGTTTTAGTCTCCTGTCCACAGGCATAATAATACTGCTCTCATTGCCTGCAACTGGAGGGTAAACACTGATGAAGGAAAAACAGCTTTTGAGCTGGAGGACTGTGTAGCCCACATGTGAATAAGTTTCAGCTGAAAATGGAGCTCAGGACCACCAGAGGAGCAAGGCTGCAGAGCGGTGGTAGGGAAGAGATGTTGGGAGACACAAATGCTCATCTGCATAGATGAGCATCTTCATCTTGTTCATCCTTCCACCAGTGTCCTCGTATCTGTTGCTTCTTCTCAAGGGGCTCAAAGTGTTTCCAAATCTATCCAGCAGCTCATCCATGCTGTCTTAGCAAAGCAAACTCTGACAGTGAGAAGAAATCATACGTTCCTGAGTTTTAAGATGCGAAATATAAGATTTTTAATAATTCCGTTTACCACATTATAAGCAAATACACTGCAGTTAGAGTGCCTTTAAACTATTAAAACTTTTCCCCCAACAGCTTCATGGTAGAAAGTTCGACAAATTTATTCAACTCCTGAAAAGAGACCAGGGGCAAGCAGGCATAGCCGTCCCGGTTGCATTGAGGTCGAATGCTTCTATTTACAAGTCACGGGGGGAAAATGGCAAGTAATTTATTCCTCCTCCTTCACCCCCAGTGCAGTTGTGGGGAGCTGAAACTATTTGTAAACTTGGTGTTTCAGCAGGGCCAGAAGACAAAAGAGTCTGTTGGGCTTGAGACTTCCTGGGGACCTTTCCCAGGGCCATGTGATTTTATGATCCAGCTTTTTTAAGAACAAGGCAGGGCAGACTTTCACCAGAGCCCATGGAGCTTTGCGGTTGCTCCCTCTGCCATACTTTCATCACAGGGTCTGTGAGTGCTGAAGGTCCTTGGATGGAGTCCTGGCTCCTTGCAGAGGAGCTCTTTACATCAAGGTGAAAGGTTTTTCTCTGACAGAAGTACACCCACCAAAATGTTTGCTCATGTTTCTTCTGGTGATTCCCCAAGTATCAGCAGAGGGAGAGGCTACAGGTCAGAAGGTCCAAATGAAGATCTGTGTGGCACACTAAGCTCTTCCCCAGCAGAGTGTTCTTGCCTCTTGAACATCTGGGCAAGGGATCATCCTACCACTTGAATAAATCTGTGGGTCTCCAAAGTCTTTCACTTCATATGACATTTTCTAAGCTCTTTTTAAATGATAGACTAATTAGTCACACATAACCTCTTGTACCTGACCTATGGAGTCACAGTTTGGGAAGTACTCTCTGATTTTTTATGGCAGTCAGATCTGGTATCCAGTCTCAGCAGATCTCATGACTGTCTCCAGGTGAGGGGGAGGTGAGGGCTGCAGTATCTGCACAAAAGTGGCAGGGGGAACTATCCTACTGTCCTTCATCCCTGGGCCAACACCTGTACTACCAAACCAAGAAGGGTCAGGGATACCACGGCCAGGGGACATAGACTGACTCTTGTTCACACTGCTTAGGAGAAAGTTAGTTGGAATGGTCCAAAACAGAGCCAGAGAGAGAACCAGCAAATAGCTTGCAGGTGAGCAGTGTAGATGATCTGGCTCCCAGGACCTGAGCTCATTCCGTGGCCATCTTGTGTTCAGCCATACTGGGCTACTGTTGGGCTGTGTTCACAATTAGCATATTAGCGTAGCCCAACAGGAGATTTGCAGAGGGAAACAGTCCTGAAAAACCAACATCTGTGCTGCCACATTTTGCTGGTTTATTGTGGATTTACTCTAGTTTGAGCCTGTGAACTGGACGCTCACTAGTGGTGGGAGCAGATCTTCCCATTCATCGCTAAGGAATGCAGTGCACTTTCTGGAACCAAAGCAGATGGAGGATGATGTAGAGTAAATATATTTCTTTTCACCCACAGCAGGCTTTTTTTTTGTTATTCAGATGATGGTCAACAGTCTCAGGGCAGAAAAAAAGCAAATGTTGCCCTGTGTGCCATAAACATTACTCCAGGCAATAGACAAAATGTTCTATGAAAGTCTGTGGAAGATTCCCATCCTGGGTTCATGTAGTGCATGTGACACTGTGGTATCAAGCCTTTAATCTCTTCTTACAGCCTTTGCTGGAGATTCAAAATTATGTTATTATTTAAATGGGTATGTACCACTGATTGGTCTCATTTATGGATTTTCAAGTACATTTTAAAGGTCAAGCAAGTAATTTTAATCAGTCATGTGTTTTTTGACAGCTGATAAGTATTGAATGTACAGCAGCACCTGGAAAGCAGATTAATTATATTTGCCATTACATATTTAAATCGGGTGCAGGGATGGTGCTTCTCCTCTGCTTGTTTCTACCATCAAGTTACTGACACTGATCAACCAGTGCATCCACAGGAGAGCACTGTCGTTGCAGCACTTCAAATCTGAGTCACGGCTGCTCGGACAGGGGCCCAGGGCCCATGTCTTACGGCTGCTGATTAAGAGAGTAGTGGCTGCATCAGAGCGGTGCTGCCCTCAGCTCAGAGCATTCTTGGCTACTTAATCTATACCGCTTTCTTCTAGGCTGACTGGCTAGTAACCATTTGGAAATCTGTCTGGCATAGTTGTTCTCAAATTCTTGTGTGCAGGCCATTCATGTGGTGGTTGTGGGGAGCTGTCTGATCGCGAGATGACAGCTGACTGTCCTCAGTTACTGTCTGCAGAATTGTAAGCAAAGCAAATGAAAAGATTTTCCCATTTCCACAAATGGCAGTCACAGACTGGGAGCAAGGCTTGAGCTGTAACATCAGCTTCTACCATGTGAACTAAAGAGCACATGGATGGGGAGCAAGGCTGACCAGCCCCGGCACAAAACAGTTGAGATTCTTCAACTTAAAAAAAGAAGAGGATTAAATAGGATCTGAGAGAGCCCATGAAGTCATCTATCGTGTGGAAAAAATGAACTTGTGACAGCGGCAGGGCATGTAATGAAGTGGCTAGGGAGTCAGTGTAAGTAGACAGAACTGCTTTTTTTTCGTGTTTTTCCACTATGTTTTTGGAATGTGTTAGGGTTGGGTGGAAGAGACTTCAAAAAGGGGTGAGATCCATTCATGCAAGACTGGTGACGCAGTCGTCCAGCTCCAGCAGCTGGCCAGGGAAGCCCCCAGGTCCCTGCTTGCTGGGAGCCGAGCGGCACACCTCGGGAAAAGCCGCTGCCGGCACGTGCACCCTTCCTTGAGCTGCTGGCGGAGCTGAAATTCGGGGGGTGCTTGGTCGAGCCTACAGCAGCAGCTCGGCTGCTCTTCAGCAGTCCCCAGCAGAACCAGCCGTGGGCAGCGGTCGGGGGACCCCGTGTGCCAGCGGGACACGATCAGCTGTTAGGGAGGGAGAAGACAGCTTTAACCATCGGTCAGAGGGCAGAGAGCCCTGCCGATACTTTCAGCTGGGATGCAGCTCTCACTTGAGAAAAACCTAAGAACCCCAGGATTTTGCAGCCCATTCAGACTGTATCCAGATCTGCCCAGTCCTTTTTAATTTCCGCAGCACAGTTTCTTAAGAAGATCTGGAGGGTGGAGGATTAAAACAATTTACAGTTTACAGAAACTCGGCTCTGTTTTTCTCTCTTCATGGGAACAAAGTTCGTAGCGCTGGTTTTATGGTACCACCTTGCTTTTATACTCCACGCTTTGTTAAACATGATAATGAGTTCAGAGCTGTATAGTGTACTCGGTGCTGTGCAGAAAATAAAAGTATTTCCTGCCCGCACTTCAAAAGAGCTGCTATGATGGTAAAGGCTCTTTCAAGCTTGGGGCTGCTAGCCTAAACAGTATGTACGCTGGGTTAGTCTGTCGAAAAGCTCTGTATTGCAAATGTAAATTTATCTTTGTAAGAATGACAAGCTCCTGTTCAAAGCGAAACATTATATAAAGCAGTTCACTGAGGCAGTATGTTTTACCATATTCCCCCTCTGGAACAGAGAGGAGTTTTGTATTACATTAATCAGCTTCTAAGCCCTGAAGGTCACAATTATCTGGCCACTATTTTTCAGTATTAGTGATTTTAGTACATGATTAACTTTCATGTGTGCATCATTAAGATGAGGAATTGTTTTTGAAGTTTCAAATAGAGCAGCAGGTCTTAGCTGTAGTATTTGCCATACTTGCTCAGCCACTGTTAAAAGGGATGATTTATAGAAAATCCAGCTGTGAGTTTTCGTTTCTTCAAGAGCAGGAGGCGGGACTAGAAACCAACCTAAAACCAAGCGGAGCATTGATCAGAGTAGAAATGATGTAGAGCACAGCTCCGCAGACAACAGCTAAGCATCGTGGAAGTATTAGCTGGCAGCAGTAAGGAGGCGGAAGCAGCGCTCGGTGACAGAGGAGCCATCTGTCAGAAACTGGGAATCTGATTTCAAGAGAGCAGAAGATGAAGTACAGAAGAAAGTGATTTTGGTTCAAAGGTACAGTGAAGCCCAAGGATATCTGTGGACAGTAAGTTTCCGTACTGTAGCAGGGATGTTTAATATAGCAGCTAGTACTGTTTGGAAGGGCTTTTCAGCTTTGAAAACAGGCATAAGTAGCTCCTATATAAAATAGCTTTTATTTATTTTTTTATTTATTTTTAAGATGTAAATAAGCTGATCTGTTTGAGGTGGCTTGTTTAAAAACTTGTAAACAAACTTTAAAACTGCTGGTGTCCATCACTTCGGAGGGTGGTTTTGTTTAATAAGGTAATCTCCTGTTGAGGATAAGATTTGTTCATAACCTTTCTGAAAAATATCTTAGAAGAAAGGACTGCTTTGGCCCTAGTTGTGAGGTGAAAAAGGGTAGGCAAGAATATTTTTTCTGGAAAGGGGAAAGGAGTTCCCACCCAAATAGATCTAAACTAACTGGAACTACAGTGTATAAACACCCCGGGGCTAAATCCTACCCTCACTTACACTGATGTAAGTCAGGTTTAAGTCTACTGCAGTTAATAAAACTACTCCTGATTTAATTAAGGATAGAATTTGGTTGCACATTTCTTAATAATGAAAAAGCCCCATGGTTCTTTCCAAAGTGCATTTTATGTTAGCAGATTATTAAGGACTCGCTTTAAAATATGTTAAAATTAATTGTAGACTCACATTGTGATGCATCTTTTGTCATATATTTGTATCCTTCTTTGAAACTAGTACAAAAGCCAGCGTGAGATATTGTGAGCAATCTTATTATTTCTTGTTAGCAGGTTCTCAGATAAGGTTTGCACTGCTCATAGTTTCATGCTTGTTTCAGTTCAGTGGCTCATATTTGGGGTGATATGCTTTAATCCCAAAAAGGTTTGTAAAGCTCCAGCTGGGAGTGATAAGGCGATATTAGCCGTAGGAGAAGAGTGTCAAAGTTCTGTACAACACCCCAGACTGTATTATCGGGAACAAAACTGTTCTATTACAAATTGTACAGAAAAATTACTCTTGTTGCAGTGGTTTTAATGTACGAGTTAGAAGCAGAAGCATTGGCTGCTGACAGAGGAAAACAAAACAAAACAAAACAAAACAAAACCCACTCACTATTATGGCCCAATATGGATGACAAAACACTGTAGCATTTGTGGGAAAATGGCTGCAGTCCAATGTCTGGAACCATTTATCTTCTGGTAGAGTCTGGAAGATGACTGTTTTATGTATTTTACAGAAATCCCTGCTGATTGATTTCATTTACTTAGGGGGAGGGGGCACGGTGACTGATGGCGGGGACAACTGGGAAAGAAAAAAGTGGATTCTTTACATTATCTCAACATCCTGTTCTGGTTAGGGTTGTTGGCACCTTTTGAGGGGACCAGACTGTGCTGGGCAGCCCAGTATGTCCTGCCACTGCTTTTGCTGCTACACACAGCCAGAGGTTTGCTTCTTCTTTCTGGGTCTTGGTGAGCTGAAAGTTGCAGGTTCTGCTTCTACCAGCACCAGGCACATTTTGGAAATTAGGATTTGCAAAGGTGTGAAGGGGACTGGACAGAAATGGGTACAGGTCTCTGTAGCCTGCAGGTAGCTTGACTGATGGTGGGCACTTTTATTGAAGAGGGAGGAAAGAATTTGTGAAAGGGGTGGGGGGGATATTCTGTTTCCAGTGTGCAGGTCTTGCTGAAATAACTCATCCCACTTTGGCACATGAGGTCTACGCTAGGAAGATGATACAGTTTTCTTCTGATGTTTGTTGCTAAAATAGCCACAATTCCTGGTGTTTCTTTATTTGTAAGAAATGAAAAGCTTGTCAAGCATGGTAGAGGCAACAGGGATATGCTGTACATCAGTGACTTTCCTTTACCTTACTGTTATTTTTGTCTGTGCTCTGCCTGCCTGTCTGTCAAGGTATTTGCCTTCAAATCAATTAATCTCACATCACGGCATGACAGTCTCTTGTTATATTCCAGGCATATCTACAGCCATTTGCTTTCATGTTGCAGGGAATTAATGCCAATATTTTGATATGATGAAACAACATTTCCTAGTCAGTACACTGCTACTGTGTTGACGTTTAACAAAAATAGGGAGCAAATTGATTTTTCAATTGACAATACTACTTCATTTTATACCCTTCATTCTCTTCACAGGGTCCTTTACTAATAGTTACAGTGCCAAGTCCAATGCAGGGTCACGTAACAAACCTGGAGAGAAGTATTGTGTCTCTCCCATCACGTCCAGTTTCCCAGACATAACCACTTAGTACAATCAAGACATTCTTTGTTGGCAGAGTGGGAAAGAAAGAAAGATCGATCTTCTGCTTTAACCCAACCACCAAGGAAGCTTCATATATTTATCAAGTATTTTTATCAGATTGGTAGGAGCTATTAAGAACTGTGCTTAAAATGTATCCCAGGAGTAAACCTAGCATCACCTTCCTACTGAACAGCATCCTGCACTATTGCCCTGTGGTGTTCTTCAGCGCACTCAGGTTCTTTGACTTCACTGCTCATCATGCTGTCTTGATGCACACTCATTTTCTGTGTCTATTTGTTGAAAATGTGCGTAAGGCTATTGGACATCTCTTTGTTACTGATGTGTTGACCTCTGATTTGTAAGTTTACAGGAATTTAGATTAATTGTTACCTTTTCAACTTTCTTAATTTTCTTAGCTTCCTTTTCAGCCAATACATGTTTTAGTTATCCTCCCACAGAACAGGTTCTTGTTGGGACTCTTGCAGTGGGGTAGCTGGTTTTGCTCTTGATTAACTGTGTTTGAGCCTTTCCTGCTTTTTGGTTAGACCTAATTGAGGAGAGCAGTGGGTAGTGCTATGGGTTTCAGGTGAAGGTACCAGTTCTTTTCCTTGTGTATGCCACTGAGCTGCCCTACAACACAGAGCAAGTCTAGTGCTCTGATGACATTTTTTAGAAGATCTGCCTTTATCATGGTGTTCTTGAGGAGAACTGTCTTCCTTGTTGAGAGGACTCTTAATGAGATACTACTGGTAAACAGATCCAGTGTAAGTCCAGGGCAGGAGGGGAAAAAAGTAGTCTAAGCTGATGCAGACTTTTTTTTTTCATCCAATGGGACTGCATTCTCCTAGTAAACTGGAGCATGTTTGGGGACTGCCAGCCCCCAACACTTCCTATTCTGTAAGGATTTGTAGGATGGTGTGCTCAGGCTCCAGGCATTTCAGCTACTGCCCATATAGTCCCTAGATTTTTATTAGTCGGCTCTTAAATCTCCTCATTACCTGGAAACATCCTTCATGTGGCCACCACAAAGGTGCCTTCTTGAGTGTGCTACTTCTTACAGGTAAAATATCTCAGAATATATATTACACACGTTGCACATTATCCCATTTTTTAATAAATGTTGTCCCTTTGTACTTTGCGATATAGTATATGACAAGCATAGGCTGGGTGGTAGGGCTACAGCTGCCTCTTGTTTTCTTATCAGATATTGTTAAAAACAGAAAATGACATTAAAAAAAAGAAGGGAGCTCTGTAGGCTGTGGAATATTATGAAACCTCCCACTGAATGTCTGCACAGGACATACGGCAACAGCAAAGCTGTTATGTACTAAATGAGTTCAGAGTAGAGGCCAACTGAATGCAATGCATAAGTGATTTACTTAATCATTTATAACCCTAACCTAGAATCATGAATTTTTGCTGTCCCATAAAAAGGATGACTTTATGTGACCCTTTAAAGCCTTCAGCATTAAGTGGCATTAAGTTGACGGCTACTTGTTTTGTACCTTCAGTGAAAAATTATGCATAAATCCAGTAGACTTTGCTTGTAATGTACTCATAATCCTCACAAGCAAAACTCCCACCCAAGTCTAGTGATCAAGCATGATTTTTTGAACTCAGCAGAAACGTCACCTCATTAAAAAAATAGGGGTATAATATTCAGGCCACCCAGGCAATTTTTTTTGGCTAGGACATTGCTTTAATTAAGTGATTGTAAAGTTAAAATAATAATAGGATTCTTATTTAAGCAGATAAAAGCCAGGGGAGCTACATTAAACTCAGTTTCCATCCACCAAACACATCCAGACGAGCTAAGCTCACTCGCTGTTTGAAGAACATTTTTGCACAGAGGGACAGACAGGATGGGCTGAGGTTGAGTCCTGAATGCTCTGGGGTTTGCATATTTAAATCAAGCCCTTAGCATTGTTTTGTTCCTTAATTACCTCTGGTCTGTTGATTTATTGATGCATTTGAGGGCAAGTAGATTCAGTAAAACATAATCATCCTGTGTCACGTAAAAGTTCCTGTTAAATCTGTGGTTATAGACAAGAGGAAAGGATTGATTGGGGGGACTTTTGTGGAGATGGTCTTCCACCTAGAGGTAAAAACAGTGGTAGCTGTCTTTTAAAGGTGGAATTGGGTTACTGAGTTGCAAATGAAATGGAAGGTCTTGTGAAATCACTGGTTAGGTCTGTCTCAGTTCTTGAAGTCTGCCAGTGCAGCTAACAATTTGGGCAGAAGGTGAATGGGAACCAGTGGTCCTGCGGGAAGGGGTTGGTGGCTGGAGCATCTTCATGGAGTGCTGCTGGAGGGAGGAAAGGCTGGACTTATCTACTCCATATGAAAAGGCCCTTCCATTTGGGGGTGACTTTCGGGGAAATGAGACACCTATTTGCTTTAGCACTTGTTATGCAGGCTTTGAACAGGCATGAAAACTGTGAATGGCAGTCTTTTGCCAGCCATAAGCACTGATGTACAATCGAAAAGTCACAACATGTTCCCACCTGGCTTCGTTTTAGGGAAATATTTGGCATTTGCACCTGCTGTCTGCTGCCCATGTCCCTGGGGCCCCCATACCTCCACCCTAATCCCCAACTCCAAAAAGCATGTCTGCATCTTCTTTTTCAGCACAGTGGAGCATAGCATCCAGGCATTATTCCTTCCCTCTGTGTCTCTCCTGTGTCTGTGTCCCCCAGCTGGTACACCTAGAGCAGGTCATGGGTCCTCGCTTGTCAGAGAAGAAGGATTTAGCAAATTGTTTGTTCAGGAGATGTTAATTTGTCATATCCCTCCACCAGTGGCTAATGACCTACTTGGGCAGCTCTGATTTGGTTTGCAGGAATATGCACACAGATGACCAGGAGCAAATGTGGTAGATACAGGCGCAATGATGTGTACCTCTTGTGTTTCTGAGCCACTGAATTCAAAATACAGATGTATGTTAATATTTAGTGCTTCCATAGTGCGTTAAATCTCCATAGGCCTGTAGGAACATGTCTAATTTATACATCCAAATTAATAGAAGAGGTAATCACACATAATAGTCAGTCTTTTTATCACTTAATCCAATGAGGAATGAAGACACTATTTTATTTGGACTGTAATTGCTTATATGTACCTGAAAATACCATCCCATATTCTCAGTTCTTTGTAAAAACACCACAAGTTTGTCATTACAAGAACATTTCAGACAACTGCATGAGTTACCTTCACCTTTTAACTAAACTGAAAATTAGGAGGCTGGCCCAGATCTCAGTGGCATATCTCCACTGGAGTTTTTCAGTGAACTTGGGTGCTGAATGAGCTAAACCAGTTAATTTTAAAAAAATATTTGAAAATCATGTTTCAGAAAATAGAGTCTTGAAAGCCTGGTATTGATAATGAGCATGCTGGCAGACCTTTAAGGCAGCAGTCGAACACCCTCACGCTTCATATTATTTATTTATATTACATTTATATTGCCCACCTGAGCTTCCAGAGTGAATTCAATAGACAGCTATAGTTCTGCCTTAATTCCTCAGCCCTGGTTGCTATGGCATCCAAGTTAGGAAGATATCTGCCAGCTCCAGGTGGCTGAGCATGCAGATGGGTGAAACATGAGCAGTAATTTAGGGAACCATGAGGTGGTATCCTATGACCAGCAGGTATTGTCCATGGTTTTTGCAAAAAGGGGCAAGGAGTTGTGAACATTGCTGGGAAACCTGGGCTATATTTAGCTACAGCAAAAGAAGCAGCCTGTACCACCAACCTACATTTGTAGTGAGAGGCTCTAGTAGTGAGCTATGAAATAATTTAACAAACTGTTCAAGTTAAGTACAAAATTAGAGATTAGAAGGGGCTGGCTGGTATCACCTGTAGTCATGCTCAATAGCATCCCACTCTGTGATTCGTTCCACTCAGCTCAGTGGGATTATAATAGTTCTTGAATAAGGTGGCAGAACTGAGCCTTCAGGTTAAAGACACATATAATGAGAATTGTAAGTACTGTGCAAAAAAATCCTTTCTTATTTACAGTCTTGGTACTCAGAATTTGTCCCTTGAGATCTGCATAATATAATACAAATGGGATCTACAACTTCAAACTTTTTTGTCTTAGCGATGTTCAGGATCAATGTGCAAATGCTTTGTTAGTTTCGTCCCTCATCCAGCTGTCACTGTTTTAAGTCACTTTAATAGTGAGAATTAATTTTCATTGAAAGCAATTTTTCCACAACATTTCTTCATTTCCAGTAAGAAAAGAACAAGAACAAAGACTACCAAACAAAATACAACTTGTCTAAAATCTCATAAAAGCTCTTACACAAGAATCTATCAAGCCTGGGAAAATATGTGTTCTTTTGTAAAAACATATTTTTCCTTGAAGTCACTGCTAGATTGCAAAAGTTCACATCACATATTGGTATGTGTATGTGTTTATGTAAGACGGACCACTGTATTTCACTTTATGATGTCAGTGTTGCCTTGGCAACTGTATTTTATTGATTAGTAGAATATATCTAATTTGTTTCAGAGCTGCATCATCTTACAAGTTCATTTTTCTTTGTGAGAAGTGGTTTCATTTTCTTGTTTTCTGAGTAAAATTATTTGTCTGGTATGAGAACATTCTTTTGATCCTTTTGGAGGTGTTTCTGTGGCTGTACACAAAACCCAACAAAGGCTGACAAATTCATGCTGATAAAGTCATTAAATACTTTATGTACTGATACATGCATTTCTTATTAAAGTTCTTTTGCTGTATCTGTTAACCTAGTATCTTATCTGTAGCTTCGCTGGTAACAAACTGGAGACTCTGTCCATGCAGTTCCAGTTATTAGATGGTGGTTTTCCTCCAGAGATTTCAAATACCAATTAGTAAGACTTTGCAGGATTTCTTTGAACTAAGTATTGTTATAGAATTTAGTTTACATTTAGATAAGCTGTGGAAAACTTACCCTCAAACAAGAGTAAATCTGAAACGGTACGGAGGGTAGCTCCTGAAGCTCAAGATTCTTTCACTCCTGTTCTACCAGTTGTAGGTTTGTCAGGTGTAAGGGTTAGTTCCTGACTTACGGCAGTAGTGTTTAATGAACTAATTGTCACATTACCAGTCCTATTGCTTTGAGTGCTGGTTACATTTATGAGAAGTCATGGTCCTGACCTGAAGACCTTTCATTTTCACACAAACCGAGCAGGGGGAAGATGAAAAGGAGAGGCGGGACACTGTGTCTCGGTTCAGATGGTGCCATTGCCTGTTTATGTGCACAGCTGGAGAGATGCACATAGTTAGATTTAACAAATATCCTCCTGCTTTTGGTTTTGTTCTTTCCCCCTGTGTGTATTTGTTTCATGGTTTATGAGTACCACAGGAGCCAAGAGCAGGCAGGATGTGCAGCTTCCCGATCAGGCAGGGGAGCAAGAAGAAAAAAATAGGGAGGCTGAGGAGAAGGATGAGGAGCACAAATAATGGACGGGAAAGTAATGGAAGTTCAGCCAGATGTTGATGTAAAAGCTGTCTTTTTTTATGTAGAACTGAAAGCATAGCCATCCCTACAGTCCTAATATTAACAATTTACAAATTATAGCAGTGATTGTATTTATATGTCATACAGAGTGTAAATGATGGGAATGGGTTGTCAACACACATAGGAAAACAAGTCCAAAAATCTCTAGCACTTTCTCTAAGTATAAGAGTTCCTGACAATTAAATATCCCATTGGTTGTTATCTAAATATTTATCTTCAGTGAAAATTACAAGAAGNCCGAGCATGATTCAGTCCGCCTCATTCAAGTAAATACCTCTTCCATTGGGAATACAGAGGAACAATAGGAAATAAATGCTGGCACTTCCATGCAGTTGGGATCCATTTACTCATTTGAGGATGGATGTGACTTATCTTCCTCTTGCATAATAAGCCAAGAATTAGAGCACTCACCCCAGAGAGAGGAGGTCCTGGGCTCAACTCAGTCTGAGTGCATTGAGCTAACATCTTCTACACTGAACTCAGAGGAGCTAAATTCCTTCCTTCGTAGGATGACCATCCGTAAGTCTTCATGCTTTTGTTTCTTATCCTTTCCTTTTCTGCCTGCCTGGGAAGAGTGTAAACTTCATAAGGCATCAGTTCATTTGTCACAGCAGTGACTGTTACAAGGTTCTGATTTTGGCTGAGGTTTGTAATGAAATGTAAATAATAGTAACACTTGTGCAAATTTCTCCCTTCTCACCACAAAAAACGCTGAGTAAAAGCTTTGCTCTGGTAGATGCATTACATGTTTTTGGCTGGTATTGGTAGAAGGTGGGCTTTTTACAGCCTTTGGTTGTGATATGGTTTGTGGAACTGGGGATGAGTCTCCAGTGATGCTGGAGTTCATGTGTATTTAGGGAATAGCTTGCTGCTTGTTTGTTTTTTACAGGCATGGTTATTTCCTCATTTTCAGTTGTCTCTTCTAGGGTCATTTGTGCCGGAGCTTAGTAGAACTGCAGCGCTGGCAAATATGGTGCTCCAGGGTCCTTTCTTCCAAATAGCTCTTTTAGGAGCTTTTCTTTGGACCTAGGCAAATACATAGCTCAGGGCAGAGGCAGGCTGCAGAGCTCCTACACGGTGCTACAGCCCCTCAGCATCTTCTTCTCTTGGAGTTTCTAAAGAAGGAAGCAGTGGGAGGGACGGACAGGGCTGTGAGGACAATGTGAGGGCATTATGCTGTGAGGACATTTATGCAGTCACTCCTGCAACACTGGCGAAGAATGCAGCAGTGATGTGTTCCTTGTATGAGTCATTCTGGAGCTGCCAAAAGTTGGAGCAGCCCATTGCCCAGTGATGAGTAGTGGCTGACCTTTAGAGAATCTTAGAGAATCTTAGAGAATACTGTAAAATTGAGCTAAATGAATTGCTTTCTGAGCACTGGCATCAGTGCAGCCTAGTGTTCTACGGATCTGGATTACTTCACCCCACTTCATTGCAACCAATCTTTACTTCACCTCTTCCATGCCGCTCCCCAGATCTCTTTCCCTCCCTTAAATATTTGACTGGAAAGTGGTGCATATGCTGTGTCTGATGCAGAGTGCTGTGTACTCTTGGCCAACTGTCTGCTGCTTCTCAGCATGGATAGTGGGTCACCCCACAAATGCCTTTCCCTTACTGGAATACTAATTTGTATGCTTTTGTCTACCCAACACCAGCTTTTCTAAAACATAGTATCTTTGAGACCTGGCTCCCCCTGTCAGATTTGAGTGAAACTGGCCAATAGATTCTGAAATTATACTGGGGTGCAGGGGGATGTCCCAGAGAGACAGGTGGTATGAATATTATTTCCTTAGGAAGCAATAGTACAAATATACGGTAACACAAGCAGAAATTAAAAGCATTATGAGGAAATTAGTAGGTGAAGCTCTGTGAGTTGTGTCGTGGAGACAGACATAAAAGGAATACATTTTTAGGTTTGCCATAAAATCTCTTAAATTATTACAGAGAAAAATTGTTGAGCAACTCATCATAAGGAAAATATGGGACTCACCCTGCCAATTCATCCCTAACGTATTCCATCCAGCCCAGCAGATGGATAGCCAGTGATGAATTTAGTCTGAGCTTACCAAGCATAGTAAACAACTGTACAGCTTATAGATGACTAAAGTTATGTCAGTACATTGCACCGATAAAGTGACAGTTATTTTGGTCATCTCCTACTTTGCCACCTTTAAAACTATTATTAACTCTATGTACTTTCTATTGAATAACATTTAAAAGAGAAATAAACTTTCATATAACACCTCAAACAGTATTAAAATGTATGTACAGTCAAGGAGAGTTTTAGAACTTCATGAATGTGTTTAGCCTTCCATCTCTTTCTGTGTCTCCCCATCTGCAGTAATAAAAATATCATGGCTCACACATATGGTTTATTCTTCTGAATATTAAAAAAAAAAAAAAATTAACTATGAATGGGCAGGAGTTTTTTCCATTGATTTGGAGCTTGTCTTTAACTATCCAAGGGCAATTCAGCTACTGGCAGTTCAAGAAAGACATCCAGAGATGCTACTGGCTACTCTTGAAAACCAATTTTCCTCTTGAAAATCAGATTGACACAAATTGTTCAGTAAAAGTCACAGAAATTGAATATATTACAGTGCCAAAAATATTTAGCATGTGGAACCCACCAAAGTGTTTGTAATTTAGGTTTTATCCTCTGTTTTCAGACCTCAGGCAGCTTCCTCCTAAAGCTGTTCTAGTATTTTTTTATCAATCTGCATCTGCATAAGCATTTCTCTGTTTCAGTCTGTGGTGATCCACCATAATACACTTGCAGAGACCTTCAGAGCGTCCACTTGGCTTAGGATCTTCTCGTGCTGTCACCACTTCTGCAAGTGGGAGTTAGGACAGTAGTGGCTAGAGGCTGGCTTCAGCCTGGTGAGGTAGATCTCCCCAGTTCCCCCAGTACTAC